>OX411307.1:179169246-179283710 GCA_948150685.1 Rhaphigaster nebulosa | reverse complement strand
AAAGATTTTAGTTTTATCATAATTTCTAATTACAAAACGAAATTTGAACGATATAATATAAATTTGAACGATATGTTATAAATAAGAACTGTTCGCTTATATATGCGTTAATTACTGTTAATAAGAATTGTTATTTATTTATTTGTAATATATACAATACAAAATTTTAACAACTTACAATAGACCATATCCTGCAAAACGAAAGTCCAAAGTTGACAGATGCCCTTAATTACTGGCCAGCGCGTCGCAGAATGACCAAGGGCGGGTTTTGGCCGGCAGCACCACCATCCGTGATATATATTATTAAAAAATGAAATCTAAAATAATAGGCCACAATCTTTACTAAAAATAAATATTTAACAATAAAATTATATAAAGGTAATAAAGTAATATAACTACTTATTTTTGATAGGGAATAAAGCATATTAACCCTGAGAGGTACTCTTTGATTAACATACGCTGATTACATCTTTGAGGCGCATTTCAGAAGTCAATTAAAAAGTGCCTTGAGTGTGTCTACATTAATGACAAATATGCATTAATATTTTTCTGAATCGCAGCCTTATATTTATCCACACTTTCTTCACATTTTTAGCCAATAGTTAAAAATAATATTACTTGGAAAAAATTAAAATAAGTGGAAAACGATTCCTTATAAAAAATGACTCTTTAAATAAAAAAATGTATTTAAAGTTTATTTCAATATAACAAAGTATTTTGATATTAGATAATGAGGTGTTATTTCTTAATCCCAACAGAAAATTTGAACATTCCTAAAAATGCTGATAATTCTTCTTCAACCAGAACATTTCTGTATACCGGTTCTAATTAATTGAAATCAGAAAGTGAAAGACTTTGAGGGTCCATTTCTTCATTTGTATATTTCCAAATTAATTTAAATATATCTGATGGCAAAAATGCCCTAAAACATTCTAACGGTACCTTTGCCATTCCAGCATCTTTTAGTGTTTTCACTCCAATTTTTAAAAGCGATGTTGAACCATCCTCCGCCATCAGAATAAATATAATCTCCATCGTGATTGTAATATATGTATGTATTGATACCTGCTACACCCATGAGGTGCTAAATCATTTTCACCTATCGTCCCCCAGACGTACAGTGTTTAGGAAGATCGATGTTGCTTACTGTCAGAAAGAGTAGGCGACTTTTGATTTGACAGGACCTCGTAGTGCTGATGTTTCTGAAACACATAACTGGTGTTTCAACCCCCTCCCCCCCACACCTTTTCTGCTTCCGCTGCCGACTGAATAATAAATACATTTGTTGCGCCTGGGAGATGTACCTGTAGGGTTTAAAACAAATTTACTCCTTTATATTTATAATTTGCGACAGTTCATATTTTGAAGTTTTAATTAAAACTTTGGGTAGGTAGGGGCCAAGTCCCGCAATTTTTTTTTTAATTGTGGACAATTAGTAGTCAATTTTCCTTCAAATTGATATTCCAATTTTCGATTGGGATCTTAACTATAACCGCTGAAAATATTAGTCTTACCTGATTATTAACTGTAGAAATTTATGAGAAATTTAGAATTAAAAAAATAAAAATAAATAAAAGGTTTTGCCCCCCAAAATGGGACAAACTCCACATTGCTGGGATTCGCCCCAATAAATAGGAAAAAAGACAACTACTAATGACAATTCTTTAATTTCTTTGTAACAATATAAATCTGCAATATAAATCTCAAAAACTTTATAAAATTCAAACAAACAAATTAGAAAAATAATTCATAGTGCTCCGAAATTGTTCAATTGTTTCTCTGGGGATCGAATTCAATGCGTTTAATATTTCTAATAATGATTTTAGGATACGCACTAAGAAATCTTTAATTGGCATTCCTTTCGTAAAAATACTGTTACACCGACTTAGATGAGCCTTTCTGCGCCGGGTCTAACTGCCAAAAAGTGCTCCACGATCACTTTCTTTCTGGTGCTTGGTATACACATGGTGAAACAAAGGTTCACACACACCATTGAAGCTTAAGTGTAGTACTATTGACTGATAATTACTTAATTAATTTGGTGCCACTCTACTTCATTCAATGTAAAAATGAAGTATCATAAAAATTACATCAAAAGTGGAAAAAAAAAAAACTTGCCTCATTTTCTCAGCCCAGCATCGATCATGCACCATGGAATTTGATTACACCCTAACTTTTACAAAGACCAACATGTTGCTTGGTGGCAATTCTCAAATCAATGGCGTTCTATCCGAAAAGTCAGTGTGGAATTTTGTCCCCACCTACCCAGTTAAAATTTACAAAATTTCATCATGTAGAACAATTATAAAATAAATGTTTAATAATAATATAATAAAAAATAGCGGCAAATAAGTCTCTCAGTGAAACAGCACTTTGCGGAATCTTTAATAAATAAGGTAGGATCCGATATGAACTCTTGCTTTAATGGCATTCATGGCTTAGAATGGAATACAAAAGTCGTCAGTTCCCAAAACAAGGTTACATATCTAATTTCTCTTTAGGTAAATACTTAGTGCACGAGTAAACCTGTTAATTATTTTATTTTTATCTATTTTATTTTTTATCCTAAGTCTTTAAAATTATGTTTAAATCTTCGAAACACTTCTTCAAAACAAGTCTTAGACTGCAAATTCATTATGAACATGGGCTTACTGGTACCATTTCTTCCTGTCAGCTATTCATAAAAGTGTTTTCAAGGTTCCAACGTGACCCATCAAGTTTTCTTCCCTAAGTCGTCTAGGAGCTGCTAAAATTGAGACAGGATTTCTAAATGTTCCATTGACATCCGCTTGCATTTCAGGAACCACGAGTCTTCTGTTCCTCCTTAAATTTTAAAATAATGAATTGGTTTCCAGCCTTACTTGATTTTCTTGGTTGTCCCATTAAATTTCTGTCTTCAGTCTGAGCAACGCTCTTAAAATTTTTGAAACTCAGCTGCTATTTAGCGCTATGATTTACGTACCTTGAGGAAAGTACGAATAGCACTTCTCAATTCAATTCTCTGCTAAAGAACACGAGATTCATCTCAACATCCTTTTGCATTATTCCTCGACACAACATATCACCTACTGAAATAGCGTGTGGAGTACCAATTCGATTGTCTGCTCACTACTTCTCGGATACCGCAGGTCCAGCTAATCCCGAGGTACCTTCCTTTCTCTTCCCTGCGACCGATGGTGAACAAAATTATACTAACCGGAACACTTTTATGCATATGGACCTTTGGAAGACATCGCAGGCACGATGCCTCGAGAAGACCTTTTCACCCACTTTATGATGACTGCTGCATACAAGGACTGAAAAAACCTTTGAGATCGAGACATCAAGAGGCAGGCTCCTCTCCATCGACAGACTCAAGCCTTTTATTCAACTGAACGGCGATAGTGATTTTGATTTTGTAAAAAATCCCGCTAATCATCCTAGTCAATCAACTCAACAACTATCGGCAAAACAGCCTTCAAAGCAACCAACGTCGATACAACACTCTGCTCCTTTGTCATCAACTCGACCAGCACGTCGTATTTCCTCTCCGATACTCGAACGTGGTCACTGGAGAGGGAGAATGTGGCTACCGTGTGCAGGTCACCTTGACAGCAGTTTAAAAAAAAAAAATGTACTGATTTTTTGTCTTGGTTATTAATGAACAATTTTAACAGCTCGGATCGATGGATGAAAGTAAGGTCTTAAAATAATGAACAATATCTTCATAAATCCTTAAAATTTGAGTCTTGGAAGAAAAATTACTAATGTCCTACAAGCACTGCACAATTTTACTGATTGAGACACAGCTAGCAATACCTTCATAGAAAAAGGCGTACTGTGAAATTAAACAACCTTACGCACAAGTTGTCCTAATGCCCCTGAGAAATAGGCTACCTCTCACTCACACTCGACAGCTCTGGGATAACTACATTTAAAGATAATGAATTAACAAGGACAAACGACAGAAGAAGCAAGTTATACATCCATATCTCTAATTGTTGGACTTGGTATGTCATTAAACGAGATTCCATGCACTTCACTTGCTTTACATGCAACATACATTCGGAAGAAAGCTTTCGACCCATTGTACAAGCCTCTCGAATTGAGGAAATTCGGATATAAAAATCATAGCTATAAACTTCTGCAGGTATCTTACAAAAAGGTCTGATTACACAGTATTGCAACTGCAGGTCTCGCTGCTTAACATTTTGCTGTAGCAGTAAAAACACGTCAACTGTATATCATTATGTGTGTATATTGCTGAGGACAGCAAAAATATATTTACTGTTTAAAACTGAATAAAATATTGATGTACAACTAGGAATGAAAGTAATAAATTAAAACAGTTGTTAAGTCAATTGTAAATAGTTTTTACTGTTATTTAAAATGTATGAGACTAGTTAGATCAAAGATTTATTGTATTCCAACAAATCCTACGAATGTTAAATAAATGTAATCAATTTATTTTTTATGTAATGGTCAATCATGGTTGATGTATTATATATTAATAAATCCTAATTTTACTCCTAATACCGTTTCATATTTAATAGTATTTGGTTTTTTGAAAGCTTGAGTCCGGTGATAAGGATATTTTAAAAACAAATTTCCCCAAATTGAATATAAATAATAATAATGTTATATTTAATATGTAAAATTAGTGCTGCTTTCTGCATAATTTTCTGGCCAAGACAAGAGGGAGAAAGAAGAAGCAGATGGCGGCCTGTGCCAGCGTACCCCTTAATGGACAGAAACCTTTCCAAATCGTGGGGGAGGAGATTCCATTATTTCCGACAATGAGGTATTCTATCGCTCCATTACCTGATCTCTGACTTTTGTCTTACACAGATCTCCTCTTCGTCTCGCTTCCTGTGGTAACCGAGCTCTCAAAGAAACGAGACCTAGTATTGACCGCTAATGAGGCGACTAATTGTCACATTTCTTTCCTTTCGGCAAGTAAGAGGAATTCTTCAAGCACCTCACCATAGACCCTATAAAGATCGGACTAGAGATTCCAGGATGCGCCTTGAAGATTGATTCCCACGGGTTTCTGACTAATCCTTTTATCAGTGTTGGACTTGGCGATTGCTGATAATACTTTCCTTTGTCAAATCGCTTCCTCATTGTTACGATTTCATTGCCAACGCTCTCGGTCTTACATCTTTCGGGTAGCAATGGTTTTTCTTTAATACTAGCAGTTTGTAGGTATCTGTGTAACCCAGTTATCAATGAAAAATGAAGATAACTAAATTTGAACGAGCAACATATTCATCGAATTTTTACTTTAATAAACGTGTCACTTCACGACTCATGTGATGGAGGAACATCCCAGAACTGCTTATGGCTGACAACTCAATTCCAACTACCAATATGATAGCAGGTGATTCAGTTGTAATTATCTTATAGAAAGGGAGATGAGGACAGATTTAGTTTTAGTTTTAAAATGCTTGAGTGGCATCGGCAATACCACGATCATTTATGAAGAAACTAGCGATATGCGCTGTTCCAATCGATGATTTCGAATATTCAAATATAATTGATAAGTTTAATGAAAGGCTTAGCAAAGACCAAGGCTAGATATCAATAGCACCTATCGCCGCCCACACACCTTCTTCCACTGACCCCTGTCAAAACGAAATTCTGCTAGTTGAGCCTAAACACAATCCCACCATCTACGTCTTGGTCCCATAGTTCCATCTGCTTCTTTTTTCATATATTTCTATGCATACTATTTATTTAATATCTGTGATATTTCACAGAGAATACATCAAACCATCGGAAGAATGGGAAATCATCGTTATTCCAGTATGCCATAAGGGTAACAGCTATCCAGTCATAGATTAGATTATTATAATAAATCAGTTTCCATATGAAATCAGAGGATCGATTCATCATTGAAGCCATGGACATACGCATTTGATTCCCGGTCCTCATAGCTTCATTTCGTAAATGATGTGGCTTAACTTCTGGATATAAGATATCTGGTAGCGATAACCGAGCATCTTCCAAATAAAGTATAGGTAGTGACCAAGAATATAGAAATCCCAAAGGTTTTGAAACTTCGATTTACTAACACGCATACTTTCTCACAAAACTCAAATGTCAATTAACGACTACCATAAACTTTCAATCAATAGTTTTTAGAATACGAATCTTGGAATTCTGTACTATGCAGTAGGAAAATTAATTAATGGGTGTAAATAACTGTTATTATTGTAAAATATCAATCTGTAACATTTAAGGACAAGTAATTGTGACATATATCGCACCTCTGCTAGAAGAATGTCATATTCATGTTGAGATATAGCGCCAAAATGCTGAGTAAGAAGTGCTTCTCATGCTCCAGTAATGCTATAAGCCTTGTACCAACACCATTTCCCTCCTCCACAACTAAGAGGAGGAATATGCTCAGGCTCCAAGGGGGTGGGGGGTGACAAGTTGGGATGGAACTCAGTTTTTCATATTCAAGCCGTAGTACCCACCCCACAATTCGATTATAAGTCTAAACTAGCAGCCTACACTTTAAATATATTCGACCTAAATTCTAAAATGAATATAAACAATATTTGACATGAAGGTGAAGTCAACAGGGGAGCCATCGAGATCACTTCTGTGTTTATCATAGCTTAAATAGCAATAAAAAGGCCGGAAAATGAAATATAATTTATTTTCTTCACAGATCACTCTTCGGGTCAGCTCAAGCCCAAATTTCTGCTCTAGTTTCGATGAATTTGTCGATTTTAAATATTCGGCAGGAATAATTAGCCGAAACTTCAATTTGAACACACTTAAAAACAATTAAATTTTAATGATATGAAAGTGCTCCAAATAAAAAAAGAAGTCCCATATGAATTTTATTATTAAACTTCTTATTTACAAATTTAATTCAAGATAGTGAGCCTTAATGAAATTAAGAAGACGGCTTTCTCACACGTTTCATCCACAACCTAAACCTTATGTATTTTGAGAGCCAACTCAAGGCGAGAACCGCAATCTCACTCAAATCTGGATGGATCTCAACCTATAAGAAACCAGACTTTATGTATCTTCTTACTCGGCTCCACATTCCAAAACATTTGAAACAATGTTGGAGCTAACACAGAATTCCCTGAGTCAATTATTGCTCTGATGAATGGTGCAATAGCTCACAATACTTAAGACTCAAAATTGTGTTTCTAAAATTACGCTTGAAGGCGAAGGCCCTTAACTTAGGTTTGAGTGTTGGAATTTGGTATTTAGAGAATGGATAGAGGAATGAGGGATGTACAAATTGAGGATATACGGAGGCTATTTAGGTCTAAAGGATCGGAAAAGAAAGACGCCTAGAAAGTATAGCTGTCGGAAAACTGGGAAAAGCTACCTCAACTCGGTATACCAACTGGAGACGTGGGAGCGCCAGGAGATCTCGAAGATGAACCTAATGAAACAACTCATTAAACTCTTCAGCCTCATCTCATGCACACCATATAGTCCCCCATATACAAGGCAGCCGTAATCGAAGTGGGGGCATATTATATATTGATTCAAGAGATATTTTGAAAGATAACTAGTACTGAAAATATCAAATACCACTAGATAATTTATAAACTGAATTCTCGACGCCATAGAGTATCAAGGTTTAGGACGTATGCTAACGGATCGCCGATTCATGAATATACATGGAAATTTCCCAGAAGTTTGACTATTTAAGTCAGTTTAAAACTAATTCTATTTAGTGAAAACGGACTCACAATCAGTGTATCACAGAGCACTAAGAGGCGTCCAGGTGCCGTAGGCTACTTAACTAAATTGCTCCGTGCGTGGGCCGACCGCGGATAGATATGTAAATGAATCCTGGATCTATGGTGGGTCTTGGCACCTACCACGAATTAAAGTGCATGAGGTAAATTGTTATGCCTAAAGCCGTATTAGGTCTCAGCTATCAATGTTGTTCATTACTTAAAGCAGCATTATTTTTATTTCGAATCCTGTTTAATAGGAAATCTTCATGTATCTATCATCTCTTTAATTTTTGAATAAACCTTTATTTATTTATTTTCTCTCTCTTTCGTGGCAGAGGAAGCAGGGCTTTGAGGCAATACAATGCTTTAAATTCCACTGCCTCCTCACACAAGCTTGCATATTAGTGTCCTCTCAGATAGTGATTTATAAAAAAAATGTTTAAGATTGTATGGGATGCAAACATTTAAAAAAAAATGCTAACACGGGTGAACTCGGGGGAACTTTTGGCATCCAAATAAACTCGAAATTTTAGGACTTTTTTCGTATATAATTCCTATACGGTACATTCGATCGAGAAATGTAAAGTATAATAAATTAATGAAGACCAAATTATGTATGGGATGAGTAGCACAACGTAATAATGCGGTTAAGTAGTGTGGTCGAAAATGACGGACATCAAAAAGCGATTTTTCCAACTTTTATTTTCCGAAGATAATGCGAATATTCAAGTAAATGGTGCATTTAACTAACTAGCTATAATGTGTTTGGTAATAGACACCTGTATTTCGAATAGCTTTCCATATAATGTATTTCAAAACAATTTATTTTTCTGAAAAACGAGAAATCACCATTATGTGAATTAATTGTGGCAAATATCATGGAAACCACTCTACCCAGGAAGATAATTGTTAAATACTATTTTCTGGTCCAATAAGTTCGCTAAAATCTGACTGGAAATAGGCATTTGTATGTCTAATGCTTTCTGAAATAATGTTTTTCAAAACAATTTTTTTTTCCGAAAAACGAAAATTTTTACCAATTTGTGAATTTATAATGGCAAATACCATGGAAACCGCTCGAGCTAGGAAGATAAGCAGCATTTGATTGCTATATTTGAATAGCGACAATTGTATTGGTAATAGACATTTGTATGTCTAATCGTTTTCGAGATAATGTTTTTCAAAACAACAATTTTATTCTGTATAACTAAAAAATCACCATTTCGTGAATTCATTTTAGCCAATATTATGGAAACCATTCTACCTAAATGACAATCAGTATTTACTAGTTTTTGTTGCATTTTACAAGCTATAATTTGAATCATAATTGACATGTTTACATCTAAGTGTTTTCGTAATAATGTTTATCAAAAATATCTGATGTGGACAACACATGACTTCCTTGTACGCCTATTAAACTATAAATCGGTCGCTCAAAAAGATCCTGAATTTGGTTACTACTTTCCGAAGATTGCAGTATCTCAAAAACGACACTCGGCGTCGCGACATCCATCTATTGACACACACACACATGCTCTTGTTTCTTGAGGTCTCATTCCGTTATTATATGTCGTATTCTTTCAGTAGGTAACTAGTTTTCAAGAGATTTCTTCGTGTTCCGTGACATTAGAACTGTCAATATCACTAGATAAAGCATTGGAAATCGACAGTTTCGACATTTTGAGCGGAAGAACCCACTTAACTTATATCTTATTCTTCTGCTGCAGACTTGTTCATCTCAAAAATGGGGAGGAAATCCAGTATTTTAAACTCAATTCTAACACTTGAAAAAAGTAATTAAAATGTTTAATTGGAGTGGAAACAAAATCGCCTTTGTAACCTTTATTGCCGAACCATATGATTTCAGTAATTAATTTTAATATAATTGTTTATGTAAGTTTATTATGACCTTTTAGTAAAGTACCCTTTTCGGCTCACCAATTTTAACCAAAATCTAGTAAATACATTAATATTGATATAAAAATCCTATTCACCAAATTTGAAATGTTTTACATTATATTTTAATATAATTTTTTATGAAAGTCTAATATGACCTTCAAGTAAAGTATGTTAACCAATGTTAACCAAAATTTATTATATTATTTATATTAGTATGTAAATCTTATATACCTAATTTGAGAACTTTTGCATTTTATTTTAATATAATTTTTGATGAAAATCAATAATGACCTTCAAGTAAAGTACCACTTCCGGTAATTATGTAGGGACCAAAAAGGGAGGTTCACAACAAGATTTTACATTCATCCTAAATACAAAATTTTAACGAACAGACGTCACGACGAAACTAGTCAAAATGGATTCAGGGATGGTCAAAATGGATATTTTTTCCGTTGAAATCTGAAAATCGCAAATTTTCGCGATTACAATACTTCCTTTACTTCGTAAAAGGTTAAATGTTTATAATTGTATTTTATATTTATGTTTTCCATTATAATGTTTTTCAATATTGTATTTTTTTTCGAAAAAAAGAGAAATCACCAATTCGCGAATTAAGTTTGGCAAATATTATGGTAACTGTTCTTCCTAGGAAGATAACCAGTATATACTAATCTCTGGTGCATTTAAGTAGCAAAAATTCGATTCAAATTAGACATTTGTTCGTCTATTAGTTTCCAAAATAATGTTTATCATAAGAATAATTTTGTTTACGAATAACAAGAAATCGCCATTTTGTATATACTACTTGATGCTACATTTAATTAGCTTCAATTTGATAAGTAAAAGTCATCTGTACGTTAAAAAGTTCCCGCCATGATATTTTTCAAATGAACAAGTTTTTTTTTCTCCAAAAAACGAGAAATCGTCTTTTTGTGAATTTATATTGGAAAATATGATGGAAACCGCTCCAGCTAAGAAGATAATCATCAGTTTCTACATTATGGTACATTTAATTAACTATAATATGATTGGTTTTAGACATTTTTACGTCTAATAGTTTCAGAGATAATGTATTTCAAAACAATTATTTCGAAACAACGAGAAATCAACATTTAGTGAATTTATTATGGCATATATCATGGAAACCGTTCGACCTAAGAAGGAAATCATTATATACTACTTTATTCTGCATTAAACTATCTACAATTTGATTGGTAAGAAACATAAATATGCCTAACTGTTTTCGAGTTAATGTTTATCAAAATAGTATTTTTTTCCGGAAAACAAAAATCACAATTTTGGAATTTATTTTTGCAAATATCATGGAAACCGCTCTACCTCTATGGAAGCCGATTCAAGAAAGTAAGTTGCTTCCTTTAACTTGGTAGAATGAATCTACTGAAACGAGTTTGAAAAGAGTAGGAGAGCATGTGGTGGTGTATTGATTGCTCAGTTGGTGTATTGGTGTATCTGAGTTGATACCAATTAATACTTCTCTGCAAGCTATATTCGTCAAGGTCTTTCTCTGCAATATTTATATTCCTCCCGAAAATTTTGTTGAAAATGATTTGGTCAATCTTCTAAGCAATCTTCCTTCTACCACCAAAGTTATGAGTGATGTCAACGGCCATCAAACCTCCTGAGGTTCTTCATGTTTCTCAACGCGTGGAAATATCGCTTAACGAATTATAAATAACACTGATTCCATTATTCTAAATACAGTACAACCCGGGAATTCAAGCCAATCATACAATACTTTTTCCTGCATAGATCTTGGGATGGTGCTCGCCAAATATTTTCACCCATTTAAGTTGGCGAGTCTCTCAAGATCGATATTCAAGTTACCATTTTCCTCTAATTATCAGTTTTCTTCATAGTAACACCCAAATGACAAAGTATGCCAGATGGAACACAGAAAAATCCGACTGGGTAACATTTCATAACATAATAATGATAACTGAATCTGACATTTCAAAATTGAAAAGCAGCAATGAAATAAACCATCTAATCACTTCTTCAATTTTAACAGCAGCAAATTGATTCGATTTCAAAAAGTTCCAGCCGTACTAATTAAAAAAAAGCGTTCTCTGGTACGGCAATGATTGTAAATTAGCAATATAGAAAAGAATAACACTTGAAATATTTCAAAAGGTACCTAATTTAACTAATTTAATTGAATACAAGAAGAGCCGTCCAATGTCTCGCAGAACAATTAAAAGCAAAAAGAAAGAATCTAGGGAACAATTGTTGACCACTATCTCAAGCAATACCTCACCTAGACTATTTTGAAAAAAGGTATAGAGCATCTCAGGAAAGTTTAGGGACTATGAACCGAGGATTCTGATCAACGAACACGTTGAGCAAAACCCCGACGTGTTGGCAGAGCACTTCGCAGAATTGTATTCAAGCATATAGGTATACTCCTCTCAAGCACAGTTGACATCAGGCGATACTAACCTTGATACATTTGATGTCCAAACGGAACACGCATACATCCTTCCATTAAGCAGAGAACTAATTGCAAATATAAAAGAGCTAGGCCTTCTTCACCAGGAGTTGATGAGATCTATAACAGTATGTTAAAAAAAATTACCAAAACCGGCTTTGAACGCACTTGTTGATCTTTACAATTATGTTTGGTTCACAGGAGACTCCTGAAATTTGGACGAGGCCAATTATAATATGTATCTTAAAACCTGGAAAAATAAGCTAGTAATAAGAACTTTTTTCTTTTTTGACGACTTAGCCTTGTTACTACCTTTTAAGAACCAAAATAGGATGAAAACAATAATTCAAAACTGTTTAATAAAACTAAAATTATGGCCCACACAATCTGGTTTACAATTTTCAATAGAAAAAAAAATACTTTTTTTTTTTTTTCGAAACTCAGAACACCAATTCCTCCTCCAGAGCTAATCTACAGAGGCATGAAACTAAGTTTCGTACTAAACTTAAAATTTTTGGGACTGATCTTAAATATTAAACTTGACTCGAAAGACCATACTAGGTGGCTCAAGGCTGAATATACTTAAGGTTCTTGCTAAGTGTTCGTCGGGAGCAGATAGATCAAGCATGTTAAAAGTATACACCTGTTTATAAGATCCAAAATCAGACTATAGTAGCGTTATGTATTGATCAGCAAATCCGAAACGGCTTTACGCTTTAGGCACAGTTCACCATGCAGGTATTCGTCTTGCAACAGGTGCCTTCAGAACTAGCCATGTAAATAGTTTATGTGTAGAAGCTAGCCTAGCTCCTCTAGCTGCAAGAAGACATAAACTTGCATCAGGATGTATAGGAAGGCTGAAATTCAATAATGAAAATTCAGCATGGAAACTTATTTTCCAACCCAAAATTAGAAGACTTTTAGAAAATCAAATACCACCTGCACCACTGGGAATCCGGGCAAGAAGATAAATCGAAGAAATCCGCTATCTGCAAACAATAACCGATGAATTTAATAACCCATGTGCAATGTGCAGCTGACGATAGACCATATTCTAGAAGTCTCCCCGCTACATGACAGATATTTTACCCATTTTACCATTCCATGGAAAGAAAACTCCAAACGATACAGGGTGATGATTGCACTAACATAGGAAAAATAATTGGATTCCTAAAAGAAAAACATATGTTTAATAAAATATAATAGAGAACAAAGAGAGAAATGTTAAAAAAAATATTGAAAAACGGCACTAAAGACCAAAGCCGTTCAGTATCCATAAACGGCATAATTCGTTTATGTCATTTATCATCATATATCGTCATGTAAAAAATATATATATATATATATATATATATATATATATATATATATATATATAATATTAATAATTAATAAAAAGGAAAGAAAAATAGTTCTGCGGTTTAATTTTTATTTGAAAGACAGGAACGCTCTTCCTGACTCAGACACTACACTGATGTATGGTCTACTAAATAGACTCGTGTACAAGCTACGGGTACAAGCAATGGACTCGTTTACAGCCTGTTTAATGCCACATAACTGTTTTTATTTGAACTACAAATAGTAACATTACTCAGAATATTATTAGTCCTCTGTTTACAGTTGCATGTTCACAGTTGTTTTTTATCACATTTCTTTAAATTAAGATGTTGATATTGCACAGACAAGAAAAAAAACATAAAGAGGATGTTAAGCGTTTGGATTATAACCTGCAGCAAGAAGGGAACTAGGATAAAAAAAAAACTCAATTCAAAATATGGAATCAAAAACCTCGATTATCTAATAATGTATCAATTAAAGCTTCAATAGTAATAGTAAATCGAAAAGTGCAAGGCCGATCGAAAATTCGATAGAAAATTATGAAATCGTATCTGTAATTATGTTATAAACGATACCTATTCCGAAGAATTTTTAAAACTAATAATTAATTAGAAATACTCGTGCTTGATCAAAATTGCGATGGCAAATTCTGCATTAGCAAATTCGAAAACCTAATTAGCGATCATCAAATCGATAAAAAAAATAACAATAATAAACATTTCAAAATAAATAAACATTTTTTAAAAATTAAACTAGTTGAAATCAACTCTTAACATCGATTATCGAACCAAAGAATTAAAAAAATGGGAATATTATGCCGAAATCATTCCAAAAGTCAAAATTAAAATTATAATTTTTAAATAAAAAATAAATAACATAGAATCAATTCAAGTCCGGTTGGATTAGAATTGATTTGTAAAAGGTTACAATTGACTTGGAAATGCTATAGAAGGTTGCAAAATGTGAAATTAAGGGTCATTCACAGGGTAATACAATGTAAGTAATGATATACGATGATTGAAATACGCATATAAAATTGTCTGAGTGAACGATAAAAAAACAAATAATGAACCAACCCTGTACCCAAGTGACAGAGACAAAAATATAGTTGAAAGGATCGTCTTATGTCCTCTCATCTCTCCAACTTCATTTAAAACTCAAATTTTCTTGGCTTTGTTTTCAAATATTTTTAATTCGAAAATTTTGACACAATACTTAATATTCCCTTGCTAGTCAAAAAAGTCGAGTATCGGAAATCTTTATTTAAGTTCTTTCTAACAAGGGGCACTCATTTCCCACTGAATTCGAAATGGGGCTGAACTTTATTAACATTGTCAGTTTAAACAAATTTTCAAGAGAGGGTTATGAATTATTACCTAACAGAATCCACTTTGAGCCTTCAATGGTTGGTAAGATTGGCTAAAGTAGAACACTTCTCTGTAGCAAAATTATATTAAATATTACTAAGATTTTGAACGAAAGGAACGGTGTAGACGGGGAGGGGAGGGTTGGGGAGACCACGCTTTTAGAAATTTATGTAAGGAAATGACGAACCCTTTAAAGTAAAGCTTTTGATGAAGTCGATTTCTATTGAAATGTGACCATCAAAATTACAAAACCCAATCATCATTCTTGAATAGAGTGGTTATAACATAATTGATTGAAAGATGAATAAGAATTTCTAACCGGTGTTGAAATCCGTAGGAGTTCAGTAATATTTTTAAAAATTATGTACTTAACATAAAAATAGAAACCAAATTAATACAGCTGATTAATATCCAGTTGTATCCTATGAAGTAACGGCTTTAGGGTAATATTGATAAAAAATGAATGAATCGAATAAAAATGTATTAATTAAAATACATTTCATTTGGTTGGTTGTTGATAGAGGGTTGAAGTGTTGGGGCTCCTGGGCCCTAGAGGTTTTGCCACCTCCTATTTACATCATTGGAGGGAAGGGGGAAAGGCGGAATTTATCAAGACAAATGTCTTTATGATGACAATTTTAATTTTATCGCATAATATCATCACTCATGACTTTATAAGATTTTTCTTAACTTATGATTAACATTTTCTTTGTCAATTAAACAAATATCATTTTAGCGTGGACCGGGGCTGTTTTTATGTTTTTTGGCTTACGAGTTCCATTGAAGTGCTATAGAGGGCGTGGGGCTAAGTGTTCTTAGGCCTCGTACACAATGGAGTACCGCCCTTCGCCCCAGTACCAGTGATAATCCCTCGCACCGACCCTAGTACCCTCGCCTCTAGCCCTCTGTCTGTCCACATTGGAGCACCACCCCATCTCCCCTCTCCAAAGCTAGCAGGAATGGTATCTCTCTGCCCCTTTAGTTGAATTTCAGATATCATGAGATACCATCTTTCAGATATCATATACCATCTTCTGACAAAGATATTGCGCTGGATTCAATCTCAGCCAATTATTATCATTTTTACCGAAAAAGAAAAAGGGTCGGAAGTTCATTTTTTAAATAGGGGGCGATATCAGTTTGGTGAATTCCATCACCTATACCAGGATTTGAGATGAGATTCTGAAAGATTTTTCGGTTATATGAGGATGAAGATTTCCACGTTTGATTATATCATTAATTTAATCAAACCTCAAATTCAAAAACAGTGGAAAAATTGTGACGCTCAGCCAATTTCAACAGTGGAACGACTGATGCTCACGTTAAGGTAGGTAAACATTGATATTAATGATAGTCGATATTAATTTTAATAAAAAAAGCAAAACAAAAATTCAGCACTTCTGTCGTAATGTCCACTGAAAGGGTATAATTTGGGAACCCAAATTGAGTCCCAAATGCCAAAAAAGGTACCAACTGAGTACCAGTAAGTTTTCGATGCAGGGTAAATTGAGTCCCGGACCCAATACATTTTCTCATGTACCGGGCCTGGCTTATCAGCGTTACCCAGAGACACCATGAAGCTTGCTGGGTAATTTCCCATATATTTTGTGCGTAAGTCACTAAGTTAGCATAAGTCAGTAAGTCCAATTAATGAATTTAGTGTTATAAATGTTTTCTGTCTGGTGGAAAAACGACATACAAGGACTAAGTGCATTTTGAATGAAACTGCAGCCAGTACAGTCAGAAACCATTGTATAGCTTAGTCTTGTTGTCAGGTGAAAATGGTTTGCTACGTGAAGAATTTTACTGTGATTTTTTTACAATTTTGCTTGAACGCCCTCGAAATGTTTCCCCATCACATCAGTCATAAATATCAAGCAACAATTAATGGTTGCATAGCACGCCAGAAGCATAGGATAGATTTTATTTAACAAAGAATAACAAATAAAAATTACATAAGTAAAATACTGTATTGTTTTTAACAATTTTAATTAGTCTGGTGTTGTGAAGGTTGCAACGGCTTATAAGATGTGAATTTGAAACTTATAGACGAAAGATTAAGCATATGAAGAGAAATAAATATAAATTACAATTAACAGTAATTACAAATAAATATTACGCGTTTTAAATAAAAAAAATCTGTTAATATAATTCACTCCGTAGAAGAATACTGTTCTCATTGTATATACAGTCGAACTTCTATGTTCGAAGAATTAATTTGAAGTAATAATGGCAATTTTTTAGGGTAAAAGAAAAAAAAACTGATCGATCAATTGCACTTATTTGAAAAGATGTACAAATTACTGTGTGATTGCAGATTTTTTAAAAATGTGCATTTATAATTTAATAAGGCATGTATTAAAAATATGCAAATATACAAAAAATTAAGTTTTCGCGCAAGATAGCTTCTAATGTCTATTTGTGTATAATTCATCACCGACGTCATATTTAGGAACAATGTTCACAACAAAAGAGGCAAAGTTAAACTGAATTTAAAATAAAAATTTCATTCTATGTTAGGAAAGAGATTCAGAGAATTAAGGTACTCCTATGCTTTTTCTGAAACAAGACCTTCCATGAATTTCCACTGCTTTGCAAACCAGTGAAACATTTTTTTTCTTATTTAATTATTACCCATTATTATGTATGTAAACTAAGGTCTCTTTTTGATGACTATCACATTTTATATATTTTTAAATTGGAATTTTTCGTTCGATATATAGAAATTTTATTCGATATACAGAATATTTTTTCTAATAAAAATTCAAGGTTCCTAAAAAAAGTGCTATGTATAGGGATTTTTGATATATGGAAGTGCGATATACAGAAGTTCGACTGTAATTCAATAGATCCTTCAGATCGCTTTAAAAATTCAATTATTTCGTTTTAAATAATTTTATTATTCTAAAATTTACTATTTCTGGATCACAAATAATGTTTTTGCTTAAACTTTAACAAGATCTTCAATATTCAAATTAAATTCAATATACTATGACATCCCAAGCAAGACTGGGTTTTTAACCATGTATATGTTATAATACAAAAACTTAGTAAATATTATACTTTTAGACCACCTTTATAACCATAATCCTTGTAATAAAAGTTTAGAAGAAGAGGGAATAAATTTATTGAAATGATATAATTAAATTGGGTAGCGTTCTGATAGCTCTATTGAATTATATTTAATCAAAACAGTATTACTATAGAGTAAACATATATTTATTTACTTGTATAATTTTAAAAATTAAAATATACTATTTCTTGATCATAAATAATGTTTTTATATTATAATATGTACATAGTTAAGAATCCAGCTTTGCTTGGAATATCATAGTATATTGAATTTAATTTGGATAATTAAGACCGTGTTCAAAGTGTTATAAATAATATAAAAACATTGTTAGAGATTGGGACTCAATTTGGATACATCCATTTGGACTGCACATTCTTTTGTTTTATAATCTGTCGCAAATTAAACTTCAATTTAATAATATACAAGATGCTAGAATTACATAATGTGAAACATTATGAATATAATTTAAATACTCATCAATCATTGTTTTCCGTATATATATATATATATATATATATCATAATAAAATAATTGTAGCACAAAATTAAGTATTTAAGCGAATATTATTTTCTATTTTATTAGGAAAAATGATAAAAAATTTAATATTTGTAAAATACATCATTATATGAACAATTAAAGAAATTCAATTATGTATTGGTTTTAGTGAAAATGAGATAATATAAAAAGATATTAATAAATCTCGACATTCTGAGGCCGGGAGGTGCGAGGGTCGAGGGTAAAAGAATAGACGAAACAATTGCTTGGTTTGGTGCTAGGCTAGGGTCGAGGGTCGGTGCGCGGGGCGAGGCTTCGTTATGGCCAATCCCATTGGAAACAATGTATTCATTTTTTCTTGGTTCAAGGGACAAGGGGCGGGACTAGCTATCTAGTCCTATAGAGGGCGTGGGGCTAAGTGTTCTTAGCCGGCTCTCTCTTTTGCTCTCTACCAAGGTTCAACCCTTTTATTTTTATTCTCTTCTAATAAACGCATTCAGAGTGTGGAAAAATTATTATTTGAAATACATATTTATTCATAGATAAAACACCTGAAGAAACGCTTTTTTATTTATGAAATGTTAAATAACATTAACAACATGACAAATATCCCCCGTTCATTTCAAGAACATTAATTTCTAAGTCTCGGGGTTATCATGATATTGCCATAATCAGTTTACATACATATTCTTCTTCAAATAATAATATATATATATATATATATATATATATATATATATATATATATATATATATATATATATATATATATATATATATATATTAGATGAGATTATGAAACTTAATTATTATTTAGAAATATATACGTAAGGAAATAATGTTTATTGAGATTAGAGATGGACCATCAGACGAGTCTTAGTGTAACTCCTCACCAGTGCCAAATCGTTTGATAAATCGCTGGCCACTGGTGTGGGTCAAAGTATTTGTGAATGTTGGAGCATTGGTGCAAGTACTGGTAGATGTTGGCGTTGGCAATTGCGTTGGTCGTTCCCGGTCGTTTTTCTCTCACACATCAAAGGGATTTGCCATTGCTATTGCGTTCCATCCACACCAGTGACGAACTGCTTGCCCATCGGGTTCCTCATTTTTACCTAAATATTGGATTTTATATTTGTTGTCATTTTAAAGTTGTTATTGAAATAATCAGCGATTCATAACTTGATAACTTTTGATTGTTAATTATTTTGATTCGTACTTATTTTTGCGTTATTAGTCCAATATTTGTAAACCAATTCCCAAAAATCCAAGCTAATTTTCATAATTCAACCCCCGATCTTTGAAGCTCACAAAATATTTTTGTTAAATAAAAAGCTGCTCCTGGTAGCGGTAGGAAAGTAAAATATAGAATATAGAATATATATATAGAAAAACAATCGATCATTTCATAAGTTCTTTTCTCTCAAAGAGCTTATGTAATTAAAAAATAAAAATGTCAATCCTCAGCTCCTAATAAAATAATATTTCTGCGTGAATAATTATAATATTCTAATAAAATAATATTTCTCCCTTCATCAGACCAAACTTTTCAAATTCCCTGAAAGTTCTCGCACGAGATCTGCTAACATCTGTCCCCAACCTGTCTAAACTAAGTTAAAAAGGAAATTCGAGTACATATCGATGTGAAATAATCATGTTTGTAATTGAAAGCTCTTGATAATCGCATCTAACTGGGTAATGGATAAATAAGTGCATTACTGACACATATTTTCAGAAACATTTGTCAAACGGTTCGTCAAATGGTTTGCCAAGTGTGTGGATGCCCCATTTGTATTTTTGTACATTCACATTTCAAACTTCACAAACATTTAACAAATTTTTAGACCAACGATTTTCCACTGGTGTGGAGCCGGCATAAAAAGAGAGGCTCCATTCTGGATAGATTTTCGGAAGGAGCAAACGTTGACTGCGGCAGTGAAAAGAATGGTTTGTGTTACAACGGGTTATCTGTCCCCGGGGACCGGAATTCCGCCTAATGTACATCATTTGATCACTATTAATAAAGATACACTGAATCGCACAAGATGTACATCGTTTAATCACTATTAATAAAGATACACTGACTGGAGTAAAAATTCCTGAAAAATATCTTCCCGCACGTAATATAAAATAGAAAATATCTGGGGGCCAATTCTGCAGTCAACGTGTTAATCAGGGATTTGTAAAATGTATCAGTTTTATGGGAAAGGATATAGAGTCGGAAGAGTGACAGAATCACGAGAATAATTTCCGATTTAGAAAACCGAGTTGGAAGATATACCAGTTACGCATATCTTTATATCTTGCTCTCCTAAAGAGACCAATGAGATTGTATTATGACATAAATTAAGAAAACAAGCAAATACCGATAATGGTGGTGAGGAAAAAAATCCTTCATCCTGGTACTGTGAAATGAGAGTATCTTTGGAGATCCAAAAATAAATCATAAAAAATAGTTCATTATTCTTTTAGGCCTAGTTTCAAATTAATCAAAGATCACATCAAAAATGTAGCTTTTCCTCAGTGCGACTATCGTTATCTTGTAAGGTTAATATAGCAATGATAATCGAGGAGCAACGTTGCTATATAGAGTCCTTAGCGACGATCGCTCGTCATGAATAGTCGTAAAGGAGAGGGGTGAATATAATCGCCAATCATTAACGATCTTTACTGTTTGTTGTGACAGACTATGTTCATCATAGCTTATTCATTTTCTGAAGGAGATGATGAAATTCTTCTAGAAAGGGGCAAATCATGTGGCTAAATTCCAATAGCCTACGTTTTTGCAGTAAACTACTTCACCTCAATTATTATTCTCATATTCTCTCCCTCTCCAAGAAGTATTGGCACCTGAGATTAACTCTTTGATGGGCATAGGCCCTCTCATGCAGGATGAAAATTTCTTTCTGTTGATACATTGGATATTAGTTCTAGCAATCTCATGCGATTTCGGCAAAAATCTGGATTGGATTTGAAGGATTTTATTATTTCAAGTGCTTCATATATATTTAATTTGAGGTTGTTTTCAATGTGATATATGAATTTATTTCCTTAGTCTTTGATGAATTTATGGTTTTTTCTTTTAAATGAATTGCAAAGTTAGAATTCTCTGTCTTATTATCTGTATTATTATCTCGGATTTAGCGATCTTCCAGTTCTTCCCGTGTATTTGGCTGCACAATCATTAAAATTTAGTTCTATACTTAATAGTATCTTTATTAATAGTGATCAAAGGGTGTACATTAGCAGGGATTCCAGTCCCCGGGGACCGATAACGCGTGGTAGCATAAACCACTCTTTTCACTGCCACAATCAACGTTTGCTACTTCCGAAACTCTATCCAGAATGGAGCCTCTTTGTTTATGCCGGCTCCATGTGGCTAAATTCCAATAGCCTACGTTTTTGCAGTAAACTACTTCACCTCAATTATTATTCTCATATTCTCTCCCTCTCCAAGAAGTATTGGCACCTGAGATTAACTCTTTGATGGGCATAGGCCCTCTCAAGAAGAAACCACACCAGTGGTTTTGTCGTTTGAAAAAATGCTTTATTTTTTTAGTGCAGAAAACTCATCATCCAAACCTGCCAAAAATTCAAAGAGTGATTTATTATTAATTGTTGTTTGATTTCTCTACTTGCCGTGAAGTCTATATAGATTTCTTCTTCGGAAGTTGGGAGTGTTTTTAAATGGGCCCTTAACCCATTCGTAACTTGCTATCAAGTTTAAGTCAGTAAGAAAATACTTTTTAAAATCCTTTGCCAGCATGGTAAAATGTTACATAAAATGTTACAAATGGTTACAAAAACAACTTCCACGAGTTGTACTTCAGGCTTGTAAGTTTTAACACATTCATCCACATTTATAAACATTTCTAGGTTTTTTTACTTTACATTTCTGCTCCACAATTCATTTTTTTATAAATAAAAAAAAAAACATTAACTTTATCACTCGTATCGAACATATGGGTCTTTGTTCCTTAGAGTTGAAGATTCAAGAAATTTAATTTCTCAAATATATCGACCAAGTAGCTCAATGTCATCAGAAATAAACCACCTCGAAACATCTTGGCTTCCGATCGGTTTTCCTCTTCTAGAAAAGTGGCGATTTCATCTCTTAATTCATAAAAATGTTGCAAGAATCTCCCACGTGATAACCATCTTGTCTCGCAATAAAATAGTAAAGCTGAATGGGCTGCAAACATATCTTTACAAAGTGCAGAAAACTTTCTTGATTTTAGGGGGTCTCATTTTTATATAATTTACTATGGTTATCACCGTCGTTAGCAAAATATTCAGACCAGAACTTACTTCATTGGATGCCAGAGCTTCTCCATGGTTCAGGCAATGTGTCCAGATACACTCTGGAGATTTTTGTTTCACAAGTGATTGTACACTTAGGAATCTTCCAGACATTGTACGAACACCATCGGTGCATATTCAGTACACTTACTGAATTCATTCTGTATACGTACTCTGTATAATTCTACTGATAAAATACTGTATAATATCGTTGATTGCAGACAACACGCAAATACAATATACACATTAACGGTAGAGATGGATCGACTCGACTGAGACTGGCGGTAACGAAATGAATGTATTATTTATACCCGCCACGTAGACGTTCTAGAATGTTCGAGACAAATTATTTTGAATATTGAATTGATATATGATAAATTTGAAAATTAGAATTGATGTATGCATTGTGTGATTATGTAAACTTCGACTCGTGTCGTTGACCGAATAACATCATCTCTGTACCGATCGTCAGTAAGATTGGTTTTTCGGGCCGTATCGAAATACGAGTTGGCACATACAGAAATATAGTGTTGCGGAATAATACTGCCAAGTTTGGTGAGGATCGGACGACGGACACCGCCGTGACGACAAGTGAACACATCGCCAAATTTTGGCATCTTCCGCAGTTATCTGGAGCGGGCCTGGACAGGACGGCCCCCACCAAGCGCCGCCTCTAATCAACAGCAAGGTCAGTGTCCCAGCTGTCTTATCTTTATTTACTTGTCAAACCTATTGAAACGAAAGTAACTATCGTTATATATACGTAAAATTATCGCTTATTTATAATCTTTAGCGATGGAATAAACATCTGCAGTTAATGTTAATGCTTTAATGCAAAAAAACCAAGCCTTATTGGATAATAAGTCTAAAAAAGAAGGCGATGTTCAAATATTTTTCGGCAGGCTTCAAGAGACTACGAATGCAGTTCAATGGCTTCAAAATGAAGTAAAAAGATTAAATATTGTGCTGAACTCTCAAAACGCGTCAAATAAACCTCTATAATCGTCAACCGAATATCATACCGATGAAGAAGAATTAGAAAAAGAGACTGGGTGGAATACTATAGAAAGAAGGCGAAATAAAAAAAGAAAAGCAAATTCCCCACCATCATCATCACCTAAAGGTAAAAGTGATAAAAATATTACAGTTGTTAAAACTAATCTGCCAAAACAGCCTCCCCCGATATTTCTATCGTATTTAAAATGCTCCAAATCTCTGATTTGTAATCTCAATAGAATTAATTCTGAAAAAGAATCATTTATTGGTAAAAGCACTGGCTCAGATTCACTAAAGATAAATGCAAAAAATGAATCATCGTATCGAGAAATTAGAGACTCTCTAAAAGAAAACAATAACATATTTCACATTTATAAAAATAAATCTTTGAGACCCATACGAGTGGTTGCCAAGGGCCTGAACCATACCTGGGGATCTGAAGATATAGAAGAATATTTAAAAAGTATGAATTACAAAATCATACAGGTTATACCTAAATTATCTTGGAAAAATAAAAAACCTCTGAATATGTTTATTTTAAGTTTTTCCAACGATGAAAATATTGATAGTATTGCAAAAATAAAGTATATATTGCAACAGTCAGTGGAAATAGTCCCTCTAAAAGGCACAAAGCTCATACCACAATGTAAAAAATGCCAAGAGTTTGGTCATACGCGAAACTTCTGTGGAAAAGAACCAAGATGCGTGAAATGTGCAGGCAAGCATCTGACAACAGAATGTAGTAAACCAAAAGAAAGCAGACCAAAATGCGCAAACTGCGATGGTGACCACCCGGCTAGCTATCGAGGTAGCATTATCGCTAAGGAACTCCAAAAGATCAGGAACAGAGCGAAAAAAAAAAATTCCAAAACGCAACAAGAGCAAATACGGCGTAAAATAACAGCGCAAGACAATCAATATGAAGAAAGCAAAGAAAAGAATAAATCTGAGCAAATTAGTAGCTACGAGAAAGCACCCAGTACTAATACAAAACAGGATAAAAACATTGAAGTGACGAATGAAGACATTTTGCAACAGCTTTTAAAAAAAATGTCAGAATTCTGAGACTCAATAAAAAAAATTAATGACCAATGCCAAACTATTAAACAAAGGCTAACAAAAATTGAAAACAAGTCCAAACCAGGACGTAAATCTAAGGAAAAATAATGGCAAATCTTATTATTGCTGCATGGAACGCCACTGGGCTGCTAAAAAATAGAAACGAACTACAGGTATTTCTGGAGTTAAATAAAATTCATATATACCTTATATCAGAAACACATTGTACAAATGAAAGTTTCTTCAAGTTCAAAGGTTACAGATTTTATCACGCAACACACCCAAGTAATTCTGCAATGGAAGGAAGTGGGGTAGTTATTAAAGAAAATATTAGTCTTTATGATAATTTTAAAATACAAAAAGAAAAAATACAAACAGCAGCAATTACCATTAAAACAAAGGCATATCCGCTGAATATTGCCAGCATTTACTTTCCCCCGAGATATTCCTTAAAAAAAGAGCAATATATAGATCTCTTTAGTCAACTTGGCAACAGATTTGTCATTGGTGGTGATTTCAACGCGAAAAACACTCAGTGGGGCTCACGTCTGACCATAACCAAAGGTAGAGAACTTGCAAAAGCCATTAAAGAACTCAACTGTCATCCTGTATCAACTGCTAAGCCAACGTATTGGCCGTCTGATGCAAATAGAGTGCCAGACTTAATTGACTTCTTTATTATAAAAAACATTTCCACCAACATTATAACAATAGAAGAAAATATGGAACTAAGCTCTGACCATACACCGATTATTCTCACCCTCAGTGAAAACATTAGTAAAACAAATCCCAATCCAACTCTGACTAATAAGAGACTGGGATAGCTATAGGATTGATTTAGGGAGAAAAATTGATTTGAAATCTTCACTGTCATCTTAAGAACAAATAGATAATGAAGTTAATAAACTTGTTACTACATCCAATATTCAGCATGGGAAAATTCCCCTGTAATAGAGAAGAAACGTAATGGAAATAAGTAACCTCAAGAAATAGTTAAGCTTATTCGATACAAAAGAAAAGCAAGGAAAAGATGGCAAAAAACACGCATGCCGTCAGCAAAGACTTAATGGAATAGGCTCATGACTAAGCTTCGAAAGGCAATCCAAGAAATTAAAAATGAAACGTTGAACAACTTTTTGAGTGAACTAACAAATGACAAAAGCACAGAGTACTCGCTCTGGAAGGCAACAAAGTTCCTCAAGAGGCCAGTATTACAGGCTGCACCAATGAAAGATCTGTAAAACAAGTGGATTAAGGATAACCATAGCAAAGCTCAAGCCTTTGCTCATCTCGAGGAAGCGTCTTTGATAAAAATGAATATCAAAATTCCTCCAGTCACCATCAAAGAGGTTCAAAATACTGTCAAACTAGAGATCAATACAAAGACAGCCGGGATATGATCTTTTCACAGGACAGGTTTTGAAAGCACTACCGCGGAAGGCGATAATTAAAATTACCAAAATAATAAATGCTGCATTCCAGCTTAGATACGTCTCGCAGTTATGGAAAGTTGCGGAAGTCATCATGATTCCGAAACCAGGAAAGCCACCTCATGAGCTGACATCGCACCGTCCGATATCATTCCTGCCGGTAATGTCAAAACTCATTGAGAAGTTGCTCCTCAAGAGATTAATGCCTCTTGTACAGTCTTTATCGGCATTTATTAAGCCCTTTGCTCGCTCAGAGCTCGATAAAGGTACATGCATCAAAATTAAAAAAAATAAATACAACCTTAAATCTTCATGCGTATATTATAACATTATATTATAGAAATAAATATATATATATATATATATATATATATATATATATATATATATATATATATATATATATATATATTTTAACTATTTACAACCTGCATGAAACTAAAACTTGTAAAACTAAAAATATTTTCTTCCTGTATATTACAATAAGATGTCTTTCTTTCTCTATATACATATATACCATCATGAATTCTTAATTCTGAAGTCCAAATTTTGAAAACCAAAAATGGAAGACCCAAAATTCGAAGACCGCTTCCTCTGAAAACGCAAAAAAAAATAATAACCCGTTTCCAGAGAATGGTTCTATCTAACTTTATAAACATTTTTATAAGGAAAATAGTCCTTAATATCTGGAGTGCAGTCTTCGGATTTTCTCATACCAAATATGTGCTAAAGAGCACCAGCAAAAAAAAGTACGGGAACAAATCTTTCCTGGCAGCACTAACCAGATCTCTGACACGTCGCAGGCCCTTATCTACCTTTATCAACTTTAGTCAAATACCGTCAGAGAGCAGCACTCCTCAGAGCCATTTTCTCTCAGTACCCCATTAATAATAATTATTATACTTAACTTCACAAGCGCAACCCTATTTATATATTCTTTCACGTTACACACTCCCTCCCAGCGGTGAAGTTCCCTCATAGTAAGGACGCAACCGAGAAGGATGGCAATTTCCTCGAGACTTACCACTAAGATCTTTCAGACGGCAAGTACCTCCCGCACTGATTGAGACTACTTCGAACGGGCCCTCAAACTTTGGAAAAAGCTTAGAAGCTATCTTGTTCGATGCTGATGAGAGATGGGGTACGTTGCAAAGAACCTTGTCCCCAGGATGAAGCTTTACGTCCCGACGTCGGAGATCGTAACGATTGCTCTGTGAATGTCCCTCTTCCAGCATATTCTTCTCGGCCAAAACATAGTAATCGCGAAGCTTCGCAGCAACCCTCTCGGCCCACTTATTCCGACTCTTGCGCGATATTCGTCAATTCACCTAGAGACACTGTGTCCTTACGGCGAAGCGGACCATACGCCTGAAGTTCTCGCCCAAAGTTTAGAAATGCTGGTGAAAACTTAGTGGCTGAGTGAACCACTGAGTTCAAAGCAAACTGGGCCTCACCCAAAAACTCATCCCAGTTCTGGTGCTTACCTGGCTTGAGGTAACTAATTATAAGTTGTCTGATATTTCGGTTGTCTCTTTCCGTGGGGTTCGCCTGACTGTGGTAGATTGGCGTATTGATTTGTTCTATTCCACTCTAAATTGTTTATGAAATTTGTTCCATTATCTGAAATTAAAAGGGATGGAGCTCCGTAACGATTTAGGATAGTAGATCGGAACTTCTGTAGAATTACCGATGAAGTAACCCTTCGTATGGGTATTAACTCTATCCATTTTGTGAACACATCCATAAATACTAGTAAGTTAGTATGACCATGTGGACTCCGGGGAAAAGGACCCATTAAGTCTGTACTAACCACAACCCAAGGCCGCTGAACATAACGAGGATTCATAATACCACCAGGGAGAGTATTTCTGGGCTTCACCCTCTGACAAACGTCACATCTCTGAATATAACGGACAATATCCCTATACATTGCCGGCCAAAAATAACTATGTCCCACTCGCCAATGGGTCTTGGCAATGCCTAAGTGTCCCGCAGACGGGTCATCGTGACATTCACTCAGAACTTGAAGCCTTTGGCACCATGGTATCAATAGCTTCCACTCCTCACAGGGATCTGCCAGTTTCATTTTAAAAAAATCTTTACGGAAGTAGTATAACCGACCTTCTTCCACTCTCCAATCAGGATGGCACTCGGGATGAGTCGCTACACGATAATATTTCCTATCATACCATTCGTCCTGGGTGGCGGAGGACTGAAGGTCAGAGCTGAAACTTTCATCCGTGGAACCAGACTGAACCATTGAGACGGAGAGTGGTGGCAAGCGCGATAGGGCATCGGTCACGCTATTATGCTTACCCTTCCTATATTTAATGCTGAACCTCTAAGGTTGCAGTCGGAGAGACCACCTGGCCAGACGTCCAGAAGGATTTTTAAGGCTAAGAAGCCATTTCAAACTGGAATGGTCAGTGATAACCGTGAATTCATATCCCTCAAGATATTGCCGATTGCGTTTAATCCCAAATATTACAGCTAGACACTCTAGCTCAGTAACCGAATAATTTCGTTCCGCCGGCGACAGAGTTCTAGAAGAATAAGTTATCACACGTTCTAAGCCGTCCTGGACTTGAGTTAAGGCAGCCCCTACTCCTGTGTAACTGGCATCTGTCTGCAAGGACGGGCTAGAATGGGTGTGGTAGTTAAGGCAATTTTAAGAGCTTCAAAAGACCTCAATTGCTCATGTGACCAAGTCTACTTTACTTTTTTCTTTAATAATCTTGTGAGAGGCTCAGCTACTCCTGAGAAATTTTCAATAAACCGCCGGTACCAACCTGCTATACCAAGCCAACAACGAAGCTCTTTGATATTTTTGGGAGGAGGATAGTTTGTGACAGCGCTAACTTTCTCAGGGTCAATACTTAGACTCTCAAAGTTTACTCGATATCCCAAGTATCTCATTTCCTTACGTCCGAATGCGCACTTCTCGGCGTTGATTTGCAGGCCAGATTCTCTCAATCTACGAAAAACTTCCCTCAAAATTCTACAGTGAGTGTCAACATCTGGAGTAGAAATCAAAACATCATCCAGAAAAACTACCAATAAAGGCCAAAGATCTAGGAAAACTGAGTCAGCCAGACGTTGAAACGTGGCTGGAGCGTTGGTGAGACCAAACAGCATTGTCCGATATCTAAACAACCCTTTACCCGGAACAACAAACGATGTTATCCTTACTCTGTTCGTCGGCTAAGGGCACTTATCCTCACACTGTTTGTCGGAGGTAAATCTTCGACAAATATACCGCTTGTCTGAGGCTATCTAACAGCACATTAATATTTGGAATCTGATACGAGTCCTTTGCCGTTAATCGGTTTATAGCTCGAAAGTCTATACAAAACCGATATGACGAACCACCATCCTTCTTTACCATTACCACGGGTGAAACCCAAGCCGCATGGCTAGGTTCAACTATGCCAACTTGCAAGAGCTTGTCCAACTCCGTTTGCATAGATTCTAAGACATTCGGCGAGTAGGTATATGCTCTTTGTTTCAAAGGAGTTGCAGATCCTACATCTATTCGATGAGTTATTTTGGTCGTGAGACCAGGGTAAGACTCTAACATCTTGAGACCTTCAGTCACAATTTGGTCCAAAGTTCGTCTCTCGACGGGTAACAATTCTTTGACCCCACAGACATTTTGAGCTAACCCTAATCCGGATTCACAAGGTACGCACGATGATGTGATAAAATCAAAGGTTTTCTCCGGTTCGTCATCAAACCACCATGAGCTGGTTCGGGTATTCGGAAAATTGCCATAACCCGTTATGAAGTCCATTCCCAAAAGAATTGGTACGGACAAGGCATTTAGATGATATAGGGACAATGTTAACAACCGATCGTCTACCCTAAACTTTATATGATATACATAACACACCACAGAATTCGCTCCATTGGCCATTTGAACTTGAAATGGCTTAACCTTTGAACAAACTCTAAACTGATTAATCCCAAAAAGAGATATTTTCAATTTCTCCAATCCGTGCTGGCCAATAAAAGATAAACAAGCACCCGGGTCATGTAGACAATTGTGGTGTCGGACGTAAATACAAAATCCAATGGTTCCAAAACATTTCCTTCATCCTATAGAGGAACCAACTCTAAAAACCTCTAAATTCAGCCTATTTGAGGCTGAATATTGCAGATCCCCAAAGGGATTTCCAATAGCTCTCCTATGACTGATGCCATTTTAATCTTAGTTAAAGCAATTGTACTCGACTCGACCTGACTTAACTCAGGTGAACTCATAACAGTTACGTTCAATTCGCTCACAGTCTCCGCAAAAGAATTAAACTCAACGAAATTCGTCTCAGCAAAACCTGACTCAATAAAACTTGATTCAACAAAAAACTGACACAACAGAATATTGCTCAACAAAACTTGACTCAACGAAAACTAAATCAACAGAACCTGACAGAACAGAGTTTGACTCAATAAAATCCAACATAACTGAGTTTGACTCAACAGGATTTGACTTAACAAAACCTAACACGACTGAGTTTGACTCAGCAAAGCCTAGGTCAACAAAATCTGACTCAACAGAGTTTGAGTCAACAAAATCTGACTCAACAGAGTTTGACTCAACAAAATCTGACTCAACAGAGTTTGACAATAGGATTTGACTCAACATAACCTAACACAACTGAGTTTGAATCAGCAAAGCCTGACTTAACAAAACCTGACTCAACAGATTTTGACTCAACAAAATCTAACTCAACAGAGTTTGACTCAACAAAACCTGACTCAACAGGATTTGACTCAACAAAACCTAACTCAACAAAACCTGACTCAACAGATCTTGACGCAACAAAATCTGAATCAACAGGATTTGACTCAACAAAACCTAACTCAACTGAGTTTGACTCAGCAAAGCCTGACTTAACAAAACCTGGCTCAACGCTTCAACGGTTGCTGGCAGTTTGAAAAAAATATGGGATCCCCCACAATTCCAGCATAGCAACGATGTTTCCGACTGTGCACTAACTGCCTGAACTCCAAGAGAAGGAAGATTATCAGCACCGGTTGGATTATGAGGTAACATACGGTTGGGATTTTGTAAGACCGTAGATTGTTCCACAGATTGAGGTATCCATTTTACCTTAGATTTTCCCTTCTTACCCACGAGCTTAACCTTAGCGGACCCAGACTGTTGTTGAACCTCACCAGAATCACTACTAACATTATACACCGGTAAGCCGCTCTTCTTACCTCCGTCTCTACTCCTTTTACCCATTTGCTCATATACTATTTTCCCTTTCGGACTACTATTTCTCCCCAATTGTAGCAATTCATCCTTACGACTTAAGTCTGTAACGAAATTTATCTACGTTGGGAATTTGGTAGAGTTTTGTCTCTCTTCAAATAATCGTCGGGTCTTGCTATCCAGAGCATTTAACGCGACTTGAAATTTCACAAAATCCAAAGTATCCGGTATACCTAAAGCTGTAATAGCATTCAAACTATTAGAAAAAGTTGTCAAATACCTACTCAGGTTTGAATAGTCACCTCTAGGCAACGGGGTGAATTCAAAAAGGTTACTCAAGTAGAAAGTCGCTAAACGTCTTTTATTCTCGTATCGGGATTTAAGGGCATCTAAAGCGAGAGAATAGTTCTGTCCCTGTAAAGAGAACCCTGATATAACACTCAAAGCTTCCCCTTTTAGGCTCGTCTTTAACTAATGATATTTCTTCACATCAGATAAATTTGGATCTTTATTTACTAAAGATTCAAAAAGTGAAAAAAAACTATTCCATTCCCCAGGTTTTTCATCATAAGTCGGGATATTTATCCGCGATAGTTGATTTGAATTAGACTGAGAGTTTGTGTTCTGATCTGATTTGGGTGGGGTAGGATTTTGTTCCACAAAAGCTAAATACCTGCCTCTAGTTATATCTAACAGTTCTAGAAAACTAGAGTAGTTTGGGTGGGGTAGGATTTTGTTCCCCAAAAGCTAAATACCTGCCTCTAGTTATATCTAACAGTTCTAGAAAACTAGAGTAGTTTGGGTGGGGTAGGATTTTGTTCCACAAAAGCTAAATACCTGCCTCTAGTTATATCTAACAGTTCTAGAAAACTAGAGTAGTTTTGAGAAGATTCTATCATAAGATCTTTTTATAAAGGAATATATATATATATATATATATATATATATATATATATATATATATATATATATATATATATATATATATATATATGTACATAAATCCACTCAAATTACACATACTAAACAACTATGAACCTTAAACTACTGTTAATTGTACAAAGTGTACATCTACGTAATAATATTTCTATTAAATATAAAAAAATATTTGAATAAATTTGAAAAATATTTAACAGAAAAGATATATTTTTTTTCAAAATTAATATAACCCAATTGAACTCAATCTATCTAATATAATATAACCCAATAATATAACTCAATCTATCTAAAATAAAAAAAATTCTACGAAAAGGAATATAAATATATATATATATATATATATATATATATATATATATATATATATATATATATATATATATATATATATATATAAATGTACATAAATCCACACAAATTACACATACTAAACAACTATGAACCTTAAACTACTGTTAATTGTACAAAGTGTACATCTACATATTAGTATTTCTATTGGATATAAAAAAAATATTTGAATAAATTTGAGAAATATTTAAAAAGAAAAGATATTATTTCCCATATAGATTTACGAGAACGTAAATTTTTCATGTAATACCACAATGTATTACTTTCATTTAGCGATATTACTTCGCTAATTACTATTAACAACATAACCAAAAAGCACATAGTAAACTATTAAAATTTACTATAATGTATTTAAAACCACTAAAATTCAATAATAAAAGCCAATAACAAAGGCCCCACGTTGGGCGCCAATGTGTAGAGTCTTTATCGGCATTTATTAAGCCCTTTGCTCGCTCAGAGCTCGATAAAGGTACATGTATCAAAATAAAAAAAAAATAAACACAACCTTAAATCTTCATGCGTATATTATAACATTATATTATAGAAATAAAAAAATATATATATATTTTAACTATTTACAACCTGCATACACCAACTAAAACTTGTAAAACTAAAAATATTTTCTTCCTGTATATTACAATAAGATGTCTATCTTTCTCTATATACATATACTCCATCACGAATTCTTAATTCTGAAGTCCAAATTTTGAAAACCAAAAATGGAAGACCCAAAATTCGAAGACCGCTTCCTCTGAAAACGTAAAAAAAAATTAACCCGTTTCCAGAGAAGGGTTCTATCTAACTTTATAAACATTTATATAAGGGAAATAGTCCTTAATACCTGGAGTGCAGTCTTCGGATTTTCTCATACCAAATATGTGCTAAAGAGCACCAGCAAAAAAAAGGACAGGAACAAACCTTTCCTTGCAGCACTAACCAGATCTCTGACACGTCGCAGGCCCTTATCTCCAAATTTAGTCAAATACCGTCAGAGAGCAGCACTCCTCAGAGCCATTTTCTCTCAGTACCCCATTAATAATAATTATTATACTTTACTTCACAAGCGCAACCCTATTTATATATTTTTTCACGTTACACTATAATCGAAGCTAATACCTGATCATCAATTTGGGTTTCGGCAGAAGCATTCTACCATTGATCAGATTCAAAGAATAACTGACCAAATTGAGAGAGCAATCGAAGGAGGAAAAGTTTGCTCAGCTGTCTTTCTGGTCGTAACACAGGTGTTCGACAAAGTTTGGCATCATGGTCTTATCTATAAGCTTAATAAAGCCCTTCCCGGGCAATATGCTCTGCTATTAGAGTCCTACTTATCTCATAGGTATTTCAGAATAAGACAAGAAGATTCATATTCTGGGCTCCATGAAATATGCGCCGGTGTTCCGCAGGGGAGTGTGCTAGGCCCAATACTATTTCTGCTCTTTACCGCTGATATCCCAGAACCTGAAGAAGACGTCACGGCTACATTTGCCGGTGATACAGCAGTTCCTTCTATCGGAAATGATAACCCGGAAACCGCTAGAAAATTAAATACAGCAATGGCCAGTATACATAGATGGACCTTAAAATGGAGAATAAAACTGAATGAATCGAAATCTATGCATATTGATTTCACTAACAAAAAAATCAACTATCTGCCGATTACGATAAATAACCAAGTAATCCCCTATTCCAATAAGGCCAAATATCTCGGAATGACATTGGACGCAAAGCTCCGATGGAAAGAGCGCGTAAAAATAAAATTAATACAGCTAAATATAAGGTATAAACAAATGTATTGGCGTTTAGGTAGACAATCCAATCTATCTGTAGAAAATAAACTTCTCCTGTACAATCAAGTCCTCAAGCCAATCTGGACGTATGGAATCCAACTGTGGGGATGCACGAAAGATTCCAACAGACAAATTATACAAAGGTTTCAAAATGAAGTTATTAGGGGAATTGTCAATGCACCCTGATACATCAGGAATGATGATCTTCATCGAGATCTTCATGTAGCTACAGTTCAGGAAGAAATTGAAAAAATCGCTTAGTCACATCAAGAGCGACTACAAGGGCACACCAATGCTGAGGGCGTCCATCTCCTCAACTTTGGTACCCTAGTTAGAAGATTAAAACGACGAAAGCCTCACGAGCTTGTTTAAAGTGATAGCCAAATAGTAATAGTTTGAGGCCAAATTGAGACAGTTTGAGGCCAAGTTGAGAGAAAATTAAAACAGTATAATGTATATTTGTTTTTTGTTTTTGTATGAATGTTAAAACTAAATTGCTAATAAGCTCATTACGAGCTTGATTGTAATCTCAATACATATAAAAAAAAAAAAAAAGTAAACTAAATTAAATAGAAAATAATATTACGATTTCAGTGAAAATCATTGTATGGGGAGGGGGGGGGGGGGGCGTGATGAAACTTGTGGTTGAAAATTGGGTCGCAAATACTAAAAGTTCAGAAACACTGATTTAGATAACTGATATTATATATCTGGGAAAGATAAAGAGTTAGTTGGATTTGGACAGAATTTCTGGATAACCGCATGAATCATCAAAAAACCTTTTACCTGCATAAAGGAGTCTCTAATGATTATATATAATAATTATTACAAATAGTTCAACGTGAAATCATTGGTACTTAGTAATCATACTTCTAAAAAATTAAAAAAAAGAGATATATGCTAAGACTTTTTTCTATCGCTTCCGGTCTGGAACCAATGAAGATACATCATTATATTAAATGCTGTTCCTGAACCCCTACTCCGCTCTAATAAACGCTGGATTATTAAGCTACTCTGCACAGGATCACATTTTCTATATTTAAATTTTACAATTCCTACCTTTTAATGTTTGGCAATGTAGACTGACAGAATTAAATATATAGCTTATTGAATGTGCGCTCACTATCCCAAGTTATAAATGTTCTCCTGGAACTGCGGCGGAAATTGTCACAAGTAGTTCCTGCTCCATCGGAAATTGTGTGTTCCCTCCAATTTGTTTACTCCTGTGTCTTTTTGGATTAGTAATTATAGGAATTAAACTAAAACCAGTAATTAAAATTCGATTTCTGGATTTCCAGAAATCCAGATAAACATTAAAATTCGTTTCGAGTTAATTTTTCGTTTTATCAACTATTTTTCAAATCGGTTAACGATATTCTCACAACAGAAATCCGGATTTAATTTGATCAAGCCTAATCCCTATCGGGAGAAGCAAATTTTAAATTCCTATGGCTGAGGAATGGGAAAATCTATCAACATAACATACCTTGATAGCCTAGTATTATTATTATTGTTTTTATTTACCCGCAAGGGCAGCTGATGAACGCAGTTGCTGGAGTTTTACGTTCCCCCGGGCTCCTGAGTACATTATACCGTTCACAAACTCACACATTACAGGACACAATAACATTTACACTGACACAGAGGCCATTTTCAGTACATACCCTAGGGCAACCTTACCTAGGAAGACCTGGCAGAAGGTCTAAAATGCTACCACCCACTAAAAATGGAGTTAAGAAATCGACGTATAGCCTCGGGCGAACCTGGGAATGAAGCTGCACCAGGTGGAAATCTTCGACAGCTTCTTTCAGGGGATGGCGGAGCGAGTGGCGTCACCCTGCCGCAACGGACCACAAGACTGCAAGAACCGGCCACTAGTTCCAGTTCGGGCTTGGGCGAGACTATTTCTCCTCCCGCACGAACCCGACCACCGAGACCAAGAGGTGCCCGAAGGATGAAATGGACGCCAGAAATGAACAAGGCTGTCATCCAGGCATATCTTTTGGCAACAAAATTAGAAACAGACAAGACAAGATACCTTAGCAGGATTCAACAGTATTGGCAGGAATCATACCCACAGATGACTATGAGTACGCAAAGGTTGAGTGATCAAGTTAGAGTTTTCCGATCTAGAAAATTTCTCTCTGCTCTGGAAATGGAAAATATTAAAGCAATAATATCTGAGCGATTAGGGTTAGTACCTACTGGAAATAAAGAGCAACCGACTGAACCTCAACAATTAGAAATATCATTGGCACTAGAGGCTGCTCCTTCTGAAGAAGAAGATGAAAAGATTCAAAAACTAATGCAATCATTGTTATCCCAGCATGTGCTTTATGAAGGAATGCCACATGATGCAAGACCATCCCTATTAAGAGTCCCTTGTAGCATTAATACACGGACAACTATGAAACAGGTTAATGAAGCTTTAAGTAAACTTTTTAGTAATTACCCAGAAATGGATGTTGAAGCTGTTTGTCACTGGGCGTATGTTGCAGCAAGGGTCGTTATTATTGAACTTGGCTTTGAAGAACAAGAATCAAAGAAAGATAAATGCAAATCAACCATACCACGCTGGCAGAAAAGATTAGAAAATAAAATAGACTCGCTCAGAGCGAATATTGGGGCAATCACAAGTTATATCAAGAATAAAAAGAAAGATTGATGAAATAGTTGTACTACAATTAGGAATGGTGTTGGAATCTGAGCTTACCGAAAATTGGCTGTACATGCTGATGTGCTGAAGCAAAAACTTGCAGTTTATGCAAACAGAATAAGAAGATACAAAAAGTCGATGCTTCGTAAACAGCAGAACAAAAGGTTCATAAATAATGAGAGGTATTTTTATCGGTACTTGGAGAGTGGTAAACAGGGATATGTGAATGTTTCACTGACTGAAAATATAACTGATTATTGGAAAAAGCTGTGGGAGGACAATGCATTTCACAATGATGAAATCGAATGGTTGAGATCAATAAATAATGAATTTCGGGATGTACCTGAAATGCCAGAATTTGACATATCAAAGCAGGATGTAGTCATAACAACAAAGAAAATGAAAAATTGGAAAGCACCAGGCAGTGATAGAATTCAAAATTACTGGTTGAAAAATCTAACCTGTTTGCATAAAATACTAGCGACCAATTATCTAAAAATGATAAGAGGGCAGATAGATATTCCTAAAAATTTCTGTCAGGGCATTACAGTACTTATTCCTAAAAAACAGGAAAACCGATTGGAACCGCAAGACTTTCGACCAATAACCTGCGTTAACGGAGTTTATAATATTTTAACCTCCATTCTCACAAGCAAAATTGAATTTCATCTGCGATCCAATAATTTGATCCCACTTGAGCAACTTGGCTGTAGGAAAGGAGCCCAGGGATGTAAAGAATTACTCATCATCGACTCGTTCATTGCAGGCCAAACGACCATAAATAAAAGAAATCTGTCATTAGCATGGATTGATTACAGAAAGGCATTTGACTCAGTCCCTCACAGCTGGCTGTTAAAAGTCCTGGATATCTATAAAATACATCCACATGTTAAAGATCTTCTGAGGAAACTCATGAGCAGCTGGAAAACAAGATTGAGGACGGGACATGATCAGCTGTCCGACCCTTTGGAGTACATTACAATTTCGAGAGGTATATACCAGGGAGATTGCCTCAGCCCCCTTTGGTTTTGTCTTGCGATGTCTCCTTTATCGATTTTATTGAATCGAGAGGGAAATGGATACAAAATAAAATTTAATGAATCAACTGCAGTAATCAGCCATAGCTTTTACATGGACGATTTGAAGCTTTATGCAAAGAATAAATCTCAGTTACAGTCTATGATAAAAACAGTAATCCAGTTTAGTGATTCAATACAGATGTCGCTTGGTATTGAGAAATGCGCTGTTCTTCATGTGATAAAAGGAAAACCAGTTACTTCTGAAAGTATGTTTGATGATGAACTGCGGATTAAGCATCTTCAAAAAGAAGAAATGTACAAGTATCTTGGGATAGAACAACATGTTAAAATTGCGAGGAAGGATGTAAAGAATAGCCTCATGGAATCATTAAAGAAGAGATTGAAGTTTATCCTTGCAACATATCTATCCTCAGGATCGAAAATAAAAGCTATAAATACGTGGGTTATACCAGCCATATCATACAGCTTCGGAGTCCTAAAATGGTCTACCACATCTCTCTAAGAATTAGATAGACTAATACGAACGAGTATGACTGGGTCCAGAATGTATCATCCGACTGCATCCATCGCAAGGCTTTATCTGCCTAGAAAGGAAGGTGGGAGGGGTCTCACAAACATTGAAGAGGCGTGCCGAAAGCAAGAAATGGCCCTAGAACAGTACTTCAAACAAAGCGAGGTGCCATTGCATAAAATAATATGCAGTCTTGACCGGGGGCACACTGCCTTGCAATTAGTCTCTCAAGAAGTTGCGTCCAACATTATTACCAACAGCGAACGACTGGAAGAATGGAAATCGAAAGCATTACATGGGAGATTTTATCACCAGCTCCAGCAAATTGAAATAGATGTCTGAAAACTCTGTCTACTAGCTGGCTAGTTAGAGGAAGTCTGTTCCCCGAAACAGAAGGATTTCTTATAGCAATCCAGGATCAGGTCATAGCAACTAGGTCTTACTGGCGACACGTCTTGAAACAACAGAACGTATCAGACAAGTGTAGGCTCTGTGCCAGCACATACGAGTCTATTCAGCACATAACTGGAGGATGCGGTGCGTTGGCTGGCACAGAATACCTCAAGAGGCATGATGATGTTGCCAAAATCTATCACCAGGCGATAGGACTAAATAGAAAATTATTAAATAACTTGATGCCATATTATAAGTACAGTCCTAAAGAAATCGTCCAGTGGGTAGGGATAAGATTGTATTGGAATCAATCGTTTATAACAGACCATTCCGTGACCCACAACAGACCTGATATCGTGCTGATTGATGGTAATATGACGACAGCAGAGATAATAGATATTGCTGTGCCGAATGATGGAAACACTAATTCAGTATGTGCAGAAAAAAATCGAAAATATCAAGCTCTAGCAGCTGAACTAAAAGATCTGTACAGACTGGATAAAGTGATTGTGAGGGCTATTGTGATCTCCAGCAATGGTCTGATACCAGTGTCCACTGTGGAAGCGACTGAACGGCTGGACCTCTCGACGGCTGTTATAAATGAAGCCCAGAAAGCTGTGCTGTTGAACACCTCAAGGATTATAAGGAGTGTTCTAAACATACAATAAAACGACTAAACAAACAGTGATCTGAGTGGTTGGAGTTGATGCTCCCCCTCTACAGGAAAAAACCTTTTTCGAAAGTGTCAAAAGATATCTTGATAGCCTATATCAGATATCAGATATATAAGATATATCAGATATCAACATAAGATATCTTGATAGCCTAGTATTATTATTATTATTATTATTATTATTATTATTATATGAGGGGTGGGCAACCCTTGCACACCGCGACCCATCTGGATCTTTTGTAAGATACCCCTCTGACTAGAGATCCAAAAGGAATCCTATACTTCTTTCTTATGAAGCACATTAGTTGCTTTGGGTTAATTCTAGTAATACCTTCAGGTTTAATTATTGCATGTTGTAAGTGTTGTAGGCTTTGGAAGGCAAGAGCTTCACATTCACAAAGAATGTGTTCTACTTTTTCTTCTTCCTCGAAGCACAGACGGCATGTGGAATCTTCCACTAACTGACTGCCCCATATTGTGCTGTGGGCATTTGCGTCACATCCTAGGATAAACTCCTTGTTGTGTTTTTTGCAGTGGTCGATGAAGTCTTCAACCTCTTTAGGAGGGATCTCCTTCTTGTCCCCAGGGATCTAGTCCGACGCAAAGATTAACTATCTCGTTCCCCCTTCCTTGGGCCCCTCTATAGTCACTGCAAATAAGTATTGTGAAATGAATTCTGTTATCATAAACAAATTAATATTATTATGGTAGCTGCTCTTCGTCTATTAGCATTTCTGCAATAAATGAGCTGACTTAACTTCGCTGCGAGTCCTTTAATATTACCTCTAATTGTCCAGGTTCCTGAAGTAGCTCTATATCCATATTATCGTTGGTAAATGTTCTGGCTAATGAGGCTGATGCGCCGTTCGCATGATGCAGATTCACTAGTATTACTTTAAGTTTGGGGTTTTCCTTATTGATTAGGTTGAGGATTTCCTCTTCATTGAATCTTTAGGGATGTATATGATCATCGCCTTCCTTCGAGGAAATTTATCCTCTCTTAAGATTCTGAGTTTAGCCCCCTCCTATGGTATCAAGTTTTTCGTATTTTTAACGACCCATTGAGCAGTTTCCTCAACAGGTCTGTTGAAGCCATCCGTTGTTCCAGGTTGACCCATGCAATTGTGGACAGACTGTGGGATTACTTTTTTAGGATTAGGTTGGTATTCTCCGCCTGTATAGAGCAAAATTACTCCTCTCCGAAACCACCTTCAGAGTAGGTATCCGAAAAAATGCCCACCCTAATGTCCCCCGGAACCCTCCGATAGAACATGACTGGGGGAGAAACTTCTTCTCCAGCCGATTGTCCCCCGGAAGGCCCGGAGGAAACCAAAAGTCCTTTTGGCTCTCCTTTCGGTTCCAGTGCTAGGAGGGGTCTCATTGGATCGGACTTTCTTAGGTCATTTCTCCAATAGGCTTTCATGGCTGGGCATCCGGTAAAGGCTTTTGATTATAGCCTCTTCCTCGGAGTCACTATTCCTCCTAAGACAGAAGTATATCTTCCTCCGAGGATTGATGGTTGGACCTACATCATTACCATCCTCCCTGGTCTCAGAAGTGTTTGTTGGAGATGAGCTGACCCTTCTCTCCTCAGGTTTTGATCGCGAATCCTGCTCCACAGGGGCATCTCCCATAGTGGCGCATTTATCGCTGGCCAATAAGTTTTGAGTCAGTTCTTCCGAACAGTCCTGACTCACAGTTGGAGAAAACCCCTCCTCCTCCTTCGCCTATAATTTAAAAAAATCTGGTGCGGTGCACGCATCACACAACTTTCCCTTACCGTCCTATAATAATTATCTTTTTAATATAATTTAAAAAGTTCACATCAGCAATGCTTGAAATAAACTCAGGAGCATTAACTTCTTCACATCTTCTCCCACTTCAGTACAATATAACAGTTTTTTAAACAATTTTAGTACAACAATTCTGTACACTACCTATATATTTTAACTTCGTCATGTTGCAAATATATTTTAAAAGTTTCAGGGTAGTTTTCATTGGAAATATTTTCTATCTATTAAATAATATGAAAGTAGAAATTATTAAGTTAATTTCCGCTTTTGTATTCTTAAATTACTTTATTACAGAGTATATTGTTTAAAAGTGATTGGTGGGAGAAGGTTCGGTCGCATCCGTCTCCTTTCAGATGCGCTCGGTTATCCATCTAAGGTCTTGTGCTCCTCATAAAATACGCTTTTTCTTTGCTAATACTGGTCCGATTTTGATGATTCTTTTATTTTTTTTTAGATAATTTAATTAGCTTTCATACAATCCTATACATAATTTACCATAAAATGCATACTTTTTAATAAAAGCGCATAGCTTAAACATTCTTTTCATCATAACTTTTTTCCCTCCATTTTGCTCGTTGATATACTGCATACATGAAAAGTTAAAGGGCTATAAGGAGAAGACATTAGGCAAGTTTCATCAAAATCGTTAGAGCTGTTTTAGAGAAAATCGTAAACAATTGTAATATCCATGATATATGGTAATTACCATTTCCGGTTAGTCCGATGCGCTGTGTCTTTGCTATTAGTGGTCCGATTTTGATGATTCTTGTTTTGTTTTTAGATGATTTAATTACCTGTCATACAATTCTATACATAATTTACCATAAAATGCATACTTTTTAAGCTTTGCGCAAATAAAATATTCTTTTCATCATAACTTTTTTCCCTGCAATTCCTCGGTGATTTACTACATAAATTAAAAGTTAATGATCTTTATGTAGAATAATTTAGGCAAGTTTTATCATAATCGTTAGAGCCGTTTTCGAGAAAATAGTAAAAAAGTGTAAAATCGATTATATAAAATGGCACTTCCGGTTAGTCGATTTTGACGAAAATGTTGCTGTAACATCACATGCATGTGCCAACCTTAAATACGTAATTTCAGTATCGTACAACTTTTCGTTTTTGAGCTAGACTGTTCATATACATGAACACAGACACACAGACCATTTTGCGAGACTTGCTCATTTGGATTCAGAGGACCTTAAAACGTGTATTTCCGTCGAAAACTCGAATTCGAGAATCTTCACGATCGCAATACTTCCCCTTACTATATACTTCGTATATAGGTAAGGGAAAGTAAAAATATTCTTCTCCATTGCCATGAGTAGCTAGGGAGCAACTGTCGCCACATGCCACGGGAAGCCTAATTTAAACTTGGAACTTGGAAAACAGGACACCAGAAAAATTAATCAAAATTTTGGCAAATATCAAAGGAAAATTTTTTTAAGCTTTATATGATACGGGTTCAACTGTTTCGTTAATACATAAGAATTTAATAGAGAAATTAAACATAAACTTTTTAAAACGTGCGGATGTCCTGCATTCTTTATCTGGAAGTATTCTTGGAGAGGGAAGAGCAAAGTTGTGATTAAAAATAGGTAATATAGAGCATGATATGGAGTTTTATGTTATAAATAATGATACATTTAGATATAAGGTTTTATTCGGAATAGATGCTATTCGAACCTTTAAGCTTATTCAAGATGAAAATTTAAATATTTTGCAAAGAAAGAAATACAGAAGTGTGAGAAAATTTGAGAAAGAAAAAACAGCAAATATGCCAAAGTGGGCTTTGGGCCTGATACCTCAGGAATGATCTAAATTAGTTGAAATCAAGAAGAATGTATTTATTACAAATTTTGTAAATGCATGTGACGATGATGAACATCACTTCAAGGCAGTTGAAAAAAATAAAATTACTAAATTAGTAGAAGATAATATAGATATTTTTGCAGTTAACAAATATGATGTTGGAAGTATGAAAGCAGGGACTGCGCGAATTAAATTGTCGGTTGAAAAATACATATCCCAATGACCATACAGGTGCTCATTACCTGATAGGATGGAGATTGAGAAACAAGTAACAGAATTATTGAATGCAGGTTTAGTGTTCGAGTCGAGCTCTCCGTACAAAAAAGGTGAAGGTAAAACTAGATTATGTATAGACTTCAGGCAGCTAAACAAATTAGTGATTCCGGAGGCTCAACCGTTCCCACGGATTGTAGATATGCTGGTTACATGTTATGATCGCAAATATTTTAGTGTACTGGACGCAAATTCCGCATTTTGGTCTATACCAGTTGAAATTGAGGACAGAGAAAAACTGGCCTTTGAAACAGGTCATTATCAATTTAATGTATTACCTTTTGGATTAAAAAATTCTCCTGCTATCTTTCAAAGAATTTTATCAAACATAATAAGAAGAAATGGTTTGAGTACATTTAGTATGAATTTTATTGATGATATTTTAATCTTTTCCCATTCATTTGAAACACATGTAGAACATCTAAAGCAGTTTTTCGAGGCTGTAAGGAACGAAGGATTTAAATTAAAGTTCACCAAATGTAAATTCGCTCAACAATCTGTTAAATATCTCGGCCATATCATAGAAAGAAATAGAATTGTTCCATTGACAGATAATTTAAAAGCAATTAAAAATTTCCCGGTTCCCACAAAAAAGAAGAACGTGAGGCAATTTTTAGGAAAAATAAACTTTTATCATAAGTTTATAGAAGACTGTTCAAAAAAGCTCAGACCCTTGTTTGATTTATTAAAGAAGGATGTAGAATTTAAATGGACTGAAGAGTGTCAGCAATGTTTTGATCGGATTAAAATTTACATGTGTTCCCCACCAGTATTAGCAATATTTAACCCAATGAAAAATATTTATATATACACAGATGCAAGTGGCGAGGGATTAGGACCTATTTTAAAACAAAAATTAGAGGATGGTCTACTACACCCTGTATTTTATTTTTCGAAGAGACTGACGAATAGCCAAAGGAAGAAAGCACCAATATATTTGGAATGTTTGGCCATTAAAGAGGCCATAGTATTTTAACAGCATTTATTAATAGGTCGGGAATTCACAGTAGTATCGGACCATAAACCTCTGGAAAATTTGAAGGTAAATTCCAGACCTGATGAAGCTTTAGGACACCTCATTGTATATCTCACACAGTATAACTTTAAAATTATATATCAACAGGGAAAGAAAAATATAGAAGCAGATGCATTGTCTCGGAATCCGATACTTGAAACATTTGAGACAGACGACATTATCAGAGTCACTAATGTTGTTGACTTGGAGGAAATAAAGTGCGACCAAAAGAATCATAGAGAATTGTTAAAGTCAGATAAAAGGGTCCGTGCAGATAATGACATAATTTACAAGTTAAAGAACGGAAAAAGGAAGATTTTTATTTCAGAAATACTCGCGGAGAAATTAATAGATAGAATCCATAAAAAGTTTGGAAATATTGGCTCTCAAAAACTGATGGATACCATTCGACAATTCTACTATTTCAAGAATATGGAAAAAAATGTAACAGAGTATTGTGACAAATGTGTGATTTGTATGAAAAATAAAACAATAACTAAAAGAAAAATGGGTCTCTTGTCAAATTTAGGTCCGCCAAAAGCGCCATTTGAATTAATGAGCCTAGACACAGTGGGAGGCTTCTCCAAATCAAAAAAGAAATACTTGCACATATTGATTGACCATTTTACAAGATACTGCTGGTTTAGAATTTCAGATTCACAAAATTCAAATGATTTCAGAAACCTGATTAAGAAAGTATGCCAAAACCATGATATACAAACAATTCTAGCAGATATCCGGCCATCGATTCGAACGAATTTAAACAGTTTTTACAACATGAAAATATCAAATTGCTTTTTACTGCAACAGATTGCGCATGATCAAATGGTATGATCGAGAGGCTTAATCAGACTTTAGTAAATAACATTAGATGTTTGATGAACACGCCAGGCGAGCGTAGGAAATGGCATACTATTGCTGCTGAAGTCATTGATACATACAATGAAACTCTGCATTCAGTTACGGGTTTCACCCCAGCATGTTTATTATTCGGTAAAGGCATAAATATTTGTCCCATTGACATTTGCGAAAGTGACTTAGAAGAAGATAGGAAAACAGCCTATGAAAACTCAGTGAGGTATTTTCAGAAAAACAAACAACGCACAGATATGAATAAGAAATCGACGGAGTTAAATGTTGAAGACGTAGTTCTTGTTGATAATGGTAATAAATTAAATAGAGACAAGTTGGAAGAAGTTAGGAGTGGACCATTTAAGATTGTAGATAAACTTTCCCCTCTTATGTACAAATTAGATTCAAATAAGAAAAAGGTTATGTCAAACATAGCTCACAAAAATAAGTTGGTGCTTGTTAAGTAAATAATTATGATCTTTGTTTCATATTATAATCCTGATGCTATTTTTTATTTTTGTTCTAGTAGAAAAAAAATGAATGCTTAAGGCGGGGGGATGTAACACTGTCAGGTGTTAGATTAATGATTTTGTTTTAACATATGATTTGCTTGGTAGGCTATTCAAAAATTGTGTAGGAAAGAAGAGTCTTAAAATTCAGTTTATTTCAGGTATTATTATTGTTTTATTTGTATTTCATTATCTTTTTAAACTTCTTGTTGTTATTATTATCATTAATGTTGTTTTTGTTTAATAAATATTTCAGTTGCATGATTTAAACTGGTGAATTCTTCTAAAAGATAAATACGAAAATAGAACTTACATATATATATATATTTAAAGGAAAATCAAAGAAGCCCAAAAAGCACTGAAAGAGCTCCTATTGTAGCCTGGACCGACAGGCTACAATCTTGTGCAGATGTTGTCTTTGATAGCACATCCTGCTGAATACTTCAGAAGGAATTTTAGCAGCCACACCTGATCACCAAGCAGGAAATATAAGATGCAGACGTGCCAATTGTCAAAACAGCCATTTCGTTATATTCCGAACACGACGAATAGGACCAGTGATCCTAGGGTAGGGATATCGAAAGCAAAATATCGATATTGATATCGATATCGATATGAATTATCAATATCGATATCACGATATTATCGGCATAGAAATATCGATATTACAAAATATCTTTATATTTTCATAAAAAAAAAATAAAAAAATTCTACACGAATTGTAAGGGGACTAGGATATGGTCTGTTTCTTAATGTTTTAATCCTTCTGTAAATGAACTTAATAAGAACAATATCCTGATTGTATTGGCACCAAAATATCGATATTCAAAAATACCTTTATTTTTTTATTTGAATTTAAAGAATTCTAAACGAATCGGAAGATAATAAGGAAATAACCTGTCTATTAATATTTTAATCCTGCTGTAAACGAACTTAGTAAAAACATTAATCTTACGGATTTCGTCACAGAAATATGAACATTTCAAAATTTCGTAATTTTTTTTATTCTAATTAAATCTAAAAAAAAAAAAAAAAAAAAAAAAAAAAAAAAAAAAAAAAAAAAAACACTTCTGATGATTTAGAAGATTATAACATAGCCAATTTCTTAATATTTAAATCATGTTGTAAATGAACTTAATAAGAACAATGTCTGAATAGAACTGAATGATATTCCAAAATATCGTTATGTTCTTATTAAATTAACTAAAACTTCTAAACGAATAGGAAGGAGATTAGGAGATAACCTGTTTCTTAATATTTACCTCATGGTATTATCCAACTTAATAAAAAAAATATCTTAATGATATTGACACAGAAAAATCGATATTAGGCCAAGAAGCCACCCGCATCCCAGCAGCACCACATTCCTTGAAAACTGATTCAGTATAACTTAACCTTTTTATATCTCTGTCCCCTATTCTCTCAAATCAGTAGTTATGTCACATTAAGCCAGTGTTTACAGATCAGTCGTATTTAGACGAGTTATTATTCTTATTAGTTTATAATAGTGTTTTATTTTTGTAAATTATAATCTTTGAACAAATAAAGATTCTTTTTTCAATTAATTAATCAATCAATTAATCAGTTATCATAATTTTATAAAATCAAAGCTTAACAAAAGAATCACAATGTATTATATTATGAGAACAATATCTTAATGATATTCTCATATCGATATTATTAAAACAATCTTATAACTATTACAATGTTATGAGAATACAGGGATTGAAGGAAATTATACAGATTAAATGAAATAATGGATAAATTAAATAATGATGCCTCCTGGCTCAGTCCAATATTTACATAAATAAATTGCATTTTTAAACAAAGAAAAGCGGGTTTGGGATCCTTGGTCTATACCTGGAGCCGGGAGGAAGGGGGGAAGGGTGCTGGTTGAGATCGCCGACAGACCGCTCATGGAGTCATAAAGATAAGCGAAAGTAAAAGCACCATAAACGCTAGAGATAGGCCCGGTAGGCATGGTATAATAAAATCTGCCTCCCTAGAATACAGAAAATAAAAACAATAAAGAAAATAGTTCAAACATTTCCAAGGCCTTTTCAAAAATTCTTATAGCGTCAACCAGTCAGAAGGCCCAAAAGAAGAGTGAGGACAAAATGTAGCTTTCAAGAAGAAGGGGAAAAGAGAGAGAACAGGGAGAGGAGACATAAGTAGGAGGAGTTCTTGAGAGAAGGTGGAAGAGTGAGGTTCGAGGGAAGTTCTAGCTATAAGGAAGAAGAGTGAGGATCGAGGGAAGTTCTAGCTATAAGGCAGAAGAGTGAGGATCGAAGAGTAGAAGCAGAAGGTCCATCCGAGACTGAATCCGTGAGTCTGACGGCAGAGTAGCAGACCGCTGAGGAGAGACTAGACCATCGAACGGCGAAGTGGCGGAGCGGACTGGTGTCCGAGACGGTGAAGGCAACTATAAGGTAAGTGCTAGTCCTTTCATTCATTGTGTACATTAATGTCGAATATTATGTGGCACCCGAGTAATATTTTAAATAAGCAAGTTCTCCCAGTATTCTCAAATACATATGCTAAAGTCAATAGGGTTTTATAATGAGAGTAATTCAGGTTGTGAATTATTAATCAACAGTTTAATTAATAACGTAACTTAAATCAAATAAAATCTTCTATCAAATTCTATTATTCTATTTACCCTGCATGCCATAGTTTAATTAAGTGAAATGGTAAACGCGACACCCTTGGAAAGGATCTCCAATGGAATTTATAATATCCTAAACTAGTGACCAGAGCAGGGGGGACTGTGGTCTCTAGCCTTTTATCTTCAGATATAGTTTGATTGATAGGCTCCCTTCTGGAACCGATGCAAATAGAGAATAAATTAGATAAGAAAATTAAGTAAATGTGGTTTCTGGAAACCCCACCTGCCTTAGAAAAGCAGTTTGACAGAAACATAGCACTATATCGGTACAGAAATACCGATATTATAAAAGCAATATCTCAATTATATCAGCACAGAAATATCTATATTATATGAACAATATCTTAATGATATCGGCAAAGAAATATCGATATTATAAAAACAATATTTTAACAATATTGGCACAGAAATATCGACATTGTAAAAACAATATCCAAATTATATTTTAGGATATCGATATTTCTGTGTCGTCGTAATTAAGATATTGTTCTTATAATATAGATATTTCTGTGCCGATATAATTAAGATATTGGTTTTTATTCAGTATGATAACATCATGATTTAAATTTTAAGACAAAGGTAACGAAGGATAATTCCCCTAACCAATTCGTTTATACGTTTTTTTTTAATTATATAAAAAAATTAAAGATATGCTTCCCCTCCCTGTGATATCGATATCCCATTCGTAGTGGCGTAAAAGCTCACTATAATTAAAATTTAAATAAGGGGGAGTATTGGGCTCTTTCTTCGATTTATAGCAAATATCTCGAATCTTTGTACAGAAAAATGTGTCCTATCCAAAATTATTGTACCGAAAAATTTCGATAATATCGAAAATGGATGACGGGAGGGGAGGGCACTTGACTTTGACTTCTCTAACTCTAAATATATATATATATATATTTAGAGTTAGAGAAGTCAAAGTCAAGTGCCCTCCCCTCCCGTCATCCATTTTCGATATTATCGAAATTTTTCGGGCTCTTTCTTCGATTTATAGCTAATATCTCGAATCTTTGTACAGCAAAATGTGTCCTATCCAAAATTATTGTACCGAAAAATTTCGATAATATCGAAAATGGATGACGGGAGGGGAGGGCACTTGACTTTGACTTCTCTAACTCTAAATATATATATATATATATTTTAAATACTTTGTCTATAATATCCTGAATAATTATAATATATCGTTGTATCCTGAAGATTATTGAAATTTTTCCTTCGATATTACGATATTATCGAAAACCAAATATCGATATTATAATATCGAATATCGAAGAAAAATATCAATATCTAACATGGAGGAGGGGGAAGGACATTTGACTTTGACTCCAAGGATACTTTGGGCATCAGTATCAATAGAATAAAAATAGAAATAGGAAGATAAAATTTAAACAAACCATGATAGATTATTTTAATAGTTAAGTAGAAACGTGCAATGGTGACCAATGAATATAAAAGATGTGGGGTAGAAAAATAAAATTGTATATAGCATTTCCACGCCAATTGTAACCTTTTCCAAATCAATTGTAACCCTTTCCAAATCAAATGTCACCTTTTCCAATTCAATTTTAACTATTTCCATTTCAATTGAAACCCAACTGGACATGAATTAATTCAATATTATTTATTTTATTATTGAAATATAATTATTCTAATTACAATAATAACTTTTGAAATAATTTAAGCATATTCTTCCGACATTTTTTCCGTTTATTAGATAATTGATATTAGTGCTAATTTCAAGTAGTTTAATTTGTTTCAATAAAATTGTTGCTAATTTATTTTTAAATATTTATTATTTTTTATTTATATGGTGGGAGGGAGGGTGGATTTCATCGCATTGGTGATGGTTCATTAGGTTTTCGAAGTTGCTAATTTCAAATTTACAATAGAAATTTTGTTCGGCCACGAACAGTTCTACTTAATTATTAGTTTTCAAAAATCTTCGGTATAAGTATCGTTTACTAGGTTTTCAAGGGCTCTATTCCCGAATTAACTTTCGGATTTCCGATGGCGCATGCGCATTTCGATTTCCCTTTGCTATTGAAGGTTTATGTGATATAGGTATGGCTTATTAGGTTTTCGATGGCTCTGATTCCATTTTTTCAATTGGATTTTTTATTGCGCATGCGCATTTTGCATTTCCGTTTCTTTTGGAGTTTTCTATGATACAGGGGTCGATTATTATGTGTTCAAGGGTTCTGATTTTATTTCTTAAATTGGATTTTGGATCGCGCATGCGCATTCCGCTTTTCCGTTACTGATAAAGTTTTCTATGATATAGGGATCGTGAATTAAGTTTTCGAAGGTTCTAATTCCGTTTTTGTATTGAAATGTTTATCAAGCATATGCATGTCGAATTACCATTACAGTTGACCTTTCTTTGTTACTGGAATCGTTTACATGTTCTGTAAAATATTAAATTCGAAAAACTGAGTCAAAACCTTTGAAATCTAATAAACGGCCCTTACACCCGAAGAAATAAAATACTTATACCCACCATATACATAAAAAAGAATAAATATTTAAAAATAAATAAACAACAATTTTATTTCAAAAATTTAAACTACTTGAAATTAGCACAAATATCAATTATCTAATAAACGAAAACATGTCGAAGGAATATGCTGGAATTATTTTAAAAGTCATTATTTTCAATAATAAAATAAATAGCATTGAATTAATTCATGTCCGGTTGGGTTTTAATTGAAATGGAAAAAGTTACAATTGAAATGGAAAAGGTTACAATGGGATTGGAAAAGGTGACATTTAATTTGGAAAGGGTTACAATTGAAATGGAAAAGGTTGCATTTGAAATGGAAAAAGTTACAATTGAAATGGAAAAGGTGACAATTGATTTGGAAAAGGTTACAATTGACTTGTAAATGCTATATAAACAAGAAAAGCAGTAACAAAAAAAAAATAAATAAAAAAAAAATAAAAAAAATAATAATAATAAAAAAAATATATAAAAAAAATATGCTAATAAAAATAAGTTATACAGAATATGTATAGCTCATATATGTTTATATATAATTTTATAAATGGCGTTGATGACCAGAGCAGTTTTACGCCATAAAACACGAACGAACGAACAAGAAATTAGGGTCGAAGGAATGTGCAATTGTGAATGAGAGACACTCCGACTCACCAAAAGATCTGTAACTAATTTTTATAAAATGTCCTTAACTGAAATATCCTAAAACTGCAGTTAAAGAAATTTTATATTATAGTATCATATTTTAATATATACTATAATACAAAATACATCTGTGGATGGACAAAGTATGTTTCGACTAGCTAGTCCTGGAGTGGGGCAACAGGGATCAAATGATCGTTAGTTCTCTACATTTCCCTACAGTTGGCTCCACTATACAAAAGAATATTTCATATGTATTCCGCTCCATTGTGTATATTCTGTCCTAAGATAGTCAAATCTGCAGCGGTATGTTCCACCCTCAGTCCAGGGTTTTGTTAGACTACCATATTCTGAATATGGTAGTTGTGCCATAATTTGCTCGAATAAAACCAATGAATAATTTATTTTTCAAAAGTCAATTCTTTATTTATTCCACCTATAATTGATTTAGTATGTTACTTGAAAATCATAGGAAAAGGTCAACCTATTTTTATTGGATTAAGGTTAGTTAAATTAAGAATAATTAGGCGTGAAGATTCTAATGAACAATTACACCCCGATGTAAATATAAATAATACAATATATGGCATTAATAAAAAATAATATATTCACAGATATTTTATCATAAATTTAATATGAGGGATTTCTATTGTTAAAAAATATTTAAGATATGCAAGAGGTGCTTTAATTGAAATTGATCAGCTTTCACTCCAAGTGGGAATCTTCTACTATCATTAATTAATTATTTTATGTTACTCTTACTAACCAATCATTTTTAATAAATACAATAATGCACAATAAATACTTTTTTAAGTTAAGATTCCTTGAGGTATGAAGGTTTCCTCAAGCTAACTCCTCAGTTTGCCCCTTCCTCCATTCCAACCAATCTACCGCCCTTTATTCCGCCACTCCATGCCCATCCACGCTTTCTCCCACTTTAACCTTTCACTATCAGCGTGGCCTCCTCCTCTTTATTTTACCCCCAGTCTTTCATTAAATCGCTGATTTCGGAATTCTTCCAGTATGCATCCTTTTCACATGTCCAAATCATTTTTATCTCGTTTTATAGATCACCACGAAAATATTTCTTTTTTGTTCCATTCCTTATCTTATTTCATTGTTTCTGAGATACTCGCATATAATTAATACACGGTCGATGTTCTAGTCCATTCGCACCGCCACATAGTGGGCAAAATGACTGAAGTGGATCTCACAATTGCTGCCCGTAGAATGGTGGTTGTTTGCTATGATTGTTAGATTGTCTCAAAACGGTCTGCCAAGTGTTGATAAGCTATATGACGCTTGTCGGAAGATCTCAAATATTTGTTTATGTGATTGGACAGAAATGGGGAAAAAAATTACAACAATCATTGGAAAATTTCAGAGGGTTTTGAATTTTGTTGAAAGTTCAAATAACTTGATAAATTCAATCGATGATTGTGACTTCTTCACATGTTTTTTATACGTTGAGAGGAATCCAATATTATTTTAGTGAGGTTCAATTGTATCAATTTATTTTAAATTCTTCCTTTCTCTTGAGATTTATTTAATTCTTCCACTTAGTTTTTCCCAGCAGTTGTACTGTATTACTTCATATTGGTCTTGGTCGTTTCAAAAGATTTATGCTACGGAAAAATTAGAAAATGTAACGTTGAAGCCAGAATTCAGAGTAACCAAAATAACAATTTATGTATATATATTCATCAATTGCTATTTTGGTTAAAATTGATTCTGGCTTCAACATTCAATTTTTATTATATAAATAAAGGGTGCCCTCTATGGATCACCCCTGTAGATTCCAGAGTATTTGGAATAACGTAATGAAACTCGGTGGATCTTTGTTACGAATTATGATGTATCTTATGATGTATATCTCCACCCCTATAACCTTCTCTAGTTCTCCCAAAGCGCATCTAACTCAGGAATTTCAAATAGAATCGGCAATTTATGTTTTTTTTTTGTTTTTTTTTATTCTGATAGGAAATGAAATTTTAAGACGAATTCATATTTTTGCAATTTTTTATCCGATGCGCCCATAGGTCGACAAACGCAAATCTTTTTATACTTAGGTCCAAATTTCTCTGAAGGAACAATTTTTTAGAAAACCGCAGAGAATTAAAACCACTTTGAAGTGAGTCTTTTTCATTCCATAACGCTAAGCATTAGAGTGACATTAATAAATAAGTGAACAGCAGGAAGTGTCAAACGTAGAAAAAAGAGTGCTTTGGACAAGGTTTCGGTTATTTGTTATATTAATACATTTTTATTATCCAATAATTACAAATACAAATACTAATAATAATCATCCGATTTTCATTTCGTGCTCAATGTCTTGAAAAGTACTAACCACACGATAATTGTTATAACTACCTTTCTTAAAGGTATTTACACTGCCTAAATGTTGAGCCCTACTTTAGCTCTTTATCGTTTATCAGTTCTCAAGGTAATTTATTTCCCGAAACCCTTTTTTTCCAAAAGAAAAATCATTGTTTTGTTAATTTATTTTGGCAAATATCATGAAATCTGCTCTTCTTAAAAAGATAACCAATAAATACTAGCATTTAACTAGCTCTAATTTGAGTGGTGATAGAAACCTTTACGTCTAATATTTCCCGAGATAAAGTCTTTAAAAAAAAAACAAAAAAACGACAAATCACCATTTTGGGAATTTATTTTGGAAAATATCATGGAAACTGTTCTTCCCACAAAGATAATTATACTAAACTACTTTATGGTGCATTTAAACTTTATGGTAGCTCTAATTTGGGTGATAATTGACATCTGCACGCCTAATAGTTCCTGAGATAAATACTTTGAAGAAAAACTCAGAAAAAACAAGAAATCACCCTTTTCTGACTATATTTTGCTGGATGCCATGGAAACTGTTCTTCATGAAAGATAATGATTAACATTTTCTTTATGTTACATTTCACTAGTTCTATTTTTAGGGGTTATAGACATCTGAACGTCATGTAGTTCTCCAGATAAAAGTTTTAAAAAACATAGTGCACGAATTTGACTGAACAGGGGGTATACGATGTTCCCGCTGCCCATTTTGAGCAATTTTTTTTTGGATGATTCTACAATGAAAACAAGTTGACCCAAATTCTACTGTTTTGTATAATGGGCCCCAGCAGCTGAGAAAAAAAAAATACATGCTGAAAATGCTCTATTTTATGTCTGGTGTTTGAAAAATTATATCGACATGGTTTTCCAGCTATACATTTGTTTTTAGAGTACATTGAAGGAAATTTGGTGACAACATATGACCGAAATTGTAAACGTCGTTAAATAAATAAATAAAGGAAAAATATAAGCTTTAAAAATAATTGATTTTTAGTCAAATAAATTTTAAAAAGTGTTTAAATTATTAAGTAAACTAGCCTTATTGATTTTTTCATTCAAAAAATGATTGCAGATTTGGATTCACCACATCAAAAACCTTAATGTTAAAAAAAATCATTGGAAAAAAAATTCGGTTCTGAGTGTGTGGAAATTTTAATTCCACAAAATTACGTTTGGGTATGAAACTCGGTACCTCGTCTTCAATTTACCCGATATCGATGCTCTTGGATTCGTTAAAAAGAACGGTGTATCTTCTTTCCATACATATTAAAAACTATTGAATTATCTTAGAAGGTCCGTAGATAAAAAGGTGATTACTATTTAAAAACAAAATTGAAGTTTTTGCGGATAACGTTGGCTCTAAAACCCGTAGGAACATCACAGTTAAACCAAATCGCGTAGTTTAAAAACCTTTACCGATGTCCCAAATTTGGTTTGAATTATTCAAAGGGTTAATGATTTATGAGCGGTTATTTAAATCTATAACAAAAATTGAAGAAATCTTAGCAGAATCCTTGGGAAAATTTGTAGAGCAAAAAATTTTATTTTTAGATTCGCTTAGAAATTTGGAAATCTGACGCCAGCTTTGAAAAAAAATTTAAAATACTTCACTCCATAAAGAATACCGTTATCATTACATATAATTCAATTATTTCGTTTTAAAAATTTGGATAACTCTAAAATTTATTATTTCTATTCACGAATAATATTTTTATATTACACATAAATACGGCCTTAAAATACATAGGTGTCCTTCAAAATTTTGGAATGGCAGACAATGCTCATTTTACTTAGAATGTTCTACACTTGGCGGCGTAGGGAAGTAGCGACCCCATCGCCCAGTCGTCAGACTGCAATCAGCTGCTGGTCCTCCAGGTTGGGGGAACAAAACCTTTGACACTCATACAGTACACAATATGCAGCGCACTACAAACACCCCACATCACAGACAAAGGTCAACTTCAGTAAACACCCTAGGGTCACCTCCCCTAGGTGGCCGCCCCGGACGGGGAAGCTTGTCAGAGAGCTATGAGGAGGCAATCCCTCCACCTGACTCGGGGGCAGTGGGCTGATAACCCACTCTCCTTAAATTAATATAAATTAAAGACAATGGAAGAAATAGAGCTGGACTGATTTTACGGAATTCGACACGGCGTGGAAAACGCTTTATTCGACTTGCAACCTGGAACGGAAAAGAGTGCGAACTAGTGGAAGAAATAAAGAAGGCAAAGATCGATATCCTTGCGATTACGGAAACAAAGAAGAAGGGCAAAGGTGAAATCAAAATACAAGATTATACCCTTCTGTTTTCGGGTGTCATCGGAAACGAGAGGGCGGCCAGTGGAGTAGGATTTCTGTGCCACAACGACTTATGCCTGTCTGTCAGAGGGATGAAGTATGTGAATGACAGACTAATGGTACTGGATATTATGGAGGGTGGGAGAATACACTCACTTATAGTAGCATATGGTCCCAATGATAATGCCAGGCAGGAGGAAAAGGAAAAGTTCTTTGATGACCTGCAAAAGGCGGTTGATGATTGTGAAGGCACCCCAATGATTCTTGGAGATTTAAATGGCAGAGTAGGAAATGAGAATGAAAAGTGGGATGGAGTCGTTGGGAAGTTTGGCGAAAGCACTATCAACAATAACGGAGAAAGAATTATCAGTTTTTGTGTGGGAAATGCATTGAGAATCGCGAACACACTCTTTCCGCATAGAGAAATCCATAGATTCACCAGAGAGGAACCAGGAAGAAGTGAAAAATCTGTAATAGATTATTTTCTGATAAGAAAAGAAACGGTAGGTGAAGTTATGGATGCAAGAGTCAAAAGAGAGTATGAGATTGGAAGCGGTGACTATCTCCTAACACTGGACAAACTATGGAATGAAGAAACTCCTCGGAAAAGGCATGAGAAAGTTATAAAGAAAATAATAAAGTCCTGCAGGCTAAAAGAAGAAGAAAGGTCCCGATACTTTCAAGAAGAAATAAATAGGATGGCACGAGATTCCGATCACCCTTGGGATAGTGATGATATAGAGCAGAGCTGGTCATCATTCATGAAAATCATCCTTGATGCTTCTAGACTGGTATGTGGAGAGAACAGAGCAGGATCCGGCTTTAAAAGAAGTTCGTGGTGGACCGATGATGTGAAAAATAAGGTTCAAGAAAAGAAAAAAGCATGGAGGGACTTCCTCAGCCAGACAACACCTACACCCTATGAAAGGTACAAGGAGAGAAAGAAGGATTCCAAGATAGCAGTTCTTCAAGCCAAACAAAAATCATGGGAAGATTTTGGTCACAAAATGGAGAAATATGCAAAAGAGAACCAAAAGATCTTCTACAAAGTCATCAAAAGAATGAGGAAGGAAAGACCGGATTCGCTCAAAGGAATCAAGGACAAGGAAGGAAGAATTTTATGGCAGGAAAAAGATATAATGGAGAGATAGAGAGAGTACTTTAAGGAGCTGCTGGAGGGAAGAGACGTGAGTCCAGATGAGACTCATAATGCGGAGGTGGAATATGCAGAAGACGATTTCATCTGCGAGGAAGAATTGCAGGAGGCTATCTCGAAGATGAAGCTGGGCAAGTCTGCAGGGCTGGATGAAATAACTCCCGAAATGATGCGGTATATGGGCAGCAAAGGTGAAGAAATGTTTCTCCATCTCTTAAATTTGGTATGGAAAAAGAAAAGGATACCGAAGGACTGGGAGATCGCTGTGGTAGTGCCTATTTACAAGAAGGGAGAGAGTATGCAATAACCATCGAGGCATATCTCTGCTCAGTGTGCCAAGCAAGCTTTATTCAAGAATCCTAGAAGCAAGGGTAAGAAGAGTTGTCGACTGAAAGATCGGAGAGGAGCAGTATGGATTCAGAAACTCGAGGAGTACACAGGACCTAATTTTCACTTTGAGGCAAGTCATGGAGAAGTCCATCGAGAAAGGTAAAGAACTTTCTATCTGCTTCGTGGATTTAGAAAAGGCATTTGACAGAGTCAAAACGGAGGATATAGAGCGAGCTCTGTTGGAAAAACAAGTGGATATTGGCACGATTCTGGCAGTCAGGAGTCTCTACCGAAAAACGAGAAACATTATAAGGACTGGCAACTACACCTCCAAAGAGTTTGAAACGACGCAGGGAATAGGCCAGGGATGCAGCCTAAGTCCCCTACTTTTCATATTGGTGCTGGATAAGGGGCTGAAGAGAGCCAAACCCAGATTGCGGCGTTTTCAATTAGGGCATAGGAACATACTACCTACTTTGTATACAGTTCTCGCTTTTGCTGATGACCTCGTCGTATTCGCTGCGGATGACCAGGACCTACAACACAACGTGAATATCATGCAGGAAGAGTTGAGGAGCATTAACATGGATATTAATCCAGATAAGACCAAATGCATGAGAATAGGAAGACGTCCTCACCGTGTTATGAGAATATTAAGATTGAAGGGATCAGTCCTAGAACACTTGCAGGATTTGAAATATCTAGGTGCTTGGATCAACGAAAGCGGCTATATCGATAGAGAGGTGTCGCAAACGCTGGGAGCAGCTGGTAGATTGTTCAACGTAGTCCGGAAAGGTTTTCTCAACAAAAGAGAGGTGACGAAGAAGACGAAGACTACAAGTCTACGTTCCTGCCCATCCTATCTTACTCCTCCGAATCATGGACCCTTACCACAAAACACAAAGGGCAGATCCAGACAATGGAAATGAGATACCTAAGAAAGGTTGAAGGAAGGACCAGAAGAGATAGGATCCGCTACACGACAATAAGATCGAATCTTGAGGTACAGCCGGTAGAAACCACTCTTGAAGAAAATAAACTAAGATGGTTTGGGCTCCTCCTAAGGATGAGCACGGAGAGAACGGCCAGGATAACGTATGAGACGAGAGTAGACGGAAGAAGAGAAGAAGACCAAGAGGAAGACCACGGATCACCTGGGAAGAAGGCGTGCGGGAGGCGTTCAGGAAGCGAGGGCTGGACTGGAGCAGGAGGAGAGAATTGGTTCAAGAAAGGGACACTTGGGTCAAGCTCTATAGAGGGCATCCCCACACTGCGCAGCGGTAGAGAGGGAAAGAATATGATGATGTTCTACACTTTAGTAATTCACATGCAAACCTTCTCCTAAAACGAGTAACCTATTTCGGCATTGGCCCCTGGACTATATCGATTATCAATTTGGATGTGGTGGAAGTATGAGCCTGGATTAAGAATTCATTATTACAATTGTATATTTTTTTATGAGAGGGCCGTCTTCAGGACAGAAAAAAAATAAATTATTTAATTGTTACTGGCACTCAAGTTATTGCACTAATATCAGCTCGTTAATGTAATTAAACGAAATGATGACGATCAAACTAATAACTATTGCATTTATGGCAAAGTCAATTATGGCGAAATCAAGCTAAATGCTAAATGACAGTGACCAAAAACTAAATCAAGTCAAATTCGGTAGTCCGCCATCTTTCGACGCCATTTTGGCAAGGTGTGGCCAATTTTTTCCTGAGTACATTAGCTTTTTTTTAATCATTAGTCGCAAGGAACACAAGGACGTACAATTTATAGAGATGTGGTGTGAGGAGGGTATACGGTAGGGAGGTCTGGCCCAAAGACTAAATGTAATGTTCACTAACGCAAGCGCAAACCTAGATTATTATGTGTATTATATTGATATACGTAAATTGAGCGATGGAGTAAAATGGATAGGAATGAAGTGGATTGAAAAAAAATTGGTATGAAATGAAGTGGAATAGAATGAGCTAAAATGGAAAGATATGAATTGTAACGAAGTGGATCGAAATGAAATGGATTGGAATGAAGTGTATTGGAACGAAATGGATAGAAGTGGATTGGAATGAAATGGAATGAACTGGATTAGAATGAAATGGATTTGAATTAAATGGAATGAAACGAAGTGGAACTGACAAATGAGACTATCTTTTTTATTAATTATGTTTGTGTATTTTTCTTAGAATTCACAATTTCTTTTTCACGATAAATCATCACATAGTGGATTAAATTGTATCTTTATTCGCATTTTCTCTGCTAAAAGTCTTTAAATTTTGACAGTGTAGACGACAACCGTATTATTAATTTAAAAAAATGTGTCAACAGTGCCCTTTCGGGTTGGACCTGGGAAACAATATATAATTTCCCACTCATTAAAAGTTTTTGTAAATAGACTAAAATTGATATAAAGTTGCCATGACAACGACACGTATGCAAGATGGCATAGGGCCCGTACAGACCTATATCGTGCGTTATCTCGAAAACGGTAGGTTTTAAGGCTTTAAAAGGCTGGGCCAATATTTTCCGTGGGATCATATTTGATCTTGATGCTCGTGTCAAAATCATTAAAACCCAACTTATCCCGTCTCGATCCGCCGACTCTCAGACGTCAAATCTTTGAAACCTCCCAGTTTTTTCATCAGTTTTATTTAAGCCCTTGTAAGATTTTAAAAAACAAAATTGGGATTCGTCACGTCTCCGTGAAATTTTCTTTCTTTTGATACCTCACTCGTCAAACTCCATCGCTTCTGAGAGCCGGAAAAGGGATCTATACTACCGTAATACATAGTAGTGATATTATAAAATATACATATAATTGTATAAACATTGGAAGGAGGTAGGTAGGGGAAAGTTCCCTATTAATGAGTTAGTTGCCGAACATGAGGCATCCCTGTATCTCCTCGACGTTCATGAATTATTTACCAATTCCTTCATAAACTACTTGCTTGAGATCATTGAGGCACTAGGCAAGCAAAATGTTTCCCAATCGGGACCTTTCCAACTCTCATCATTCCCATTACTCAACAAGTGTTGAAAGAAAATTTTTGTAACTTAGTTATCTTTCAAAATGATATTTACTGTTTACAATCAGTTTTTCTTATAGTTTTTTAATCACTAGTTTCTCTATCTTGTAATAAAATAATGAAATGGCTGTGCCTAATATTAGAGCAAACAGGATTTTTTCCTTTTATCGATATTTTTCTTAGTAATCATATTTTTTTAGTTTTTGTTCTTTAAGGTTTACACATTTAACGGTCAATTTATTGTTACATAATAAGTTATCTTCTATTTTTTTCTAAGACTGAAAACACAGATGTTTCGTCAATCTCTAATCGAAAATGCTAAATTTAGGCAAGATTTATTTGGGCACTCATTCCAACTGATAATCAAAAATTTAAAGAATAATTTTTATCCTTTTTTGGTGTGAAATAAATAAAGATGGCACTGCCTCTTATAAAGAATACACAGTATCCTATATTGGGCAACCCTTTCCCAATACGACTTTTTAAACAATTTTTTGAGAATACTGATTTAAAGACGTTTGCGATAGCATTATTTAAAAAGTTCCTTAACGTTTCATAATACTATTAGTTATAGAGTTAAAAAAATAATAATGGTAAATGTTATATTGGGAATCCACAGCGCAATTTAAAAAAAAGTAACTCATACTAGGGCACTTTCCATAAATAACTGTGAAACTATCTAATGTAGAGACTGCCTTGGAAGTGTGACATTAGTAATTTCAAGCGATAACTGTTGAGAATGCGATCAACACTAAAAATAGAAGGATTCTATTTGATTAGTTTAAATTTTTGCTTCCTCCCTAACGAAGGTGGGGAAGCGTTGTATATTTTTTTTTTGTAAATTGTATCGACTTTTTTTTAAATTACATTTATTGTAATATCGAAAAGGAAAGTAAATCCACTTTGACAGTGACTAACATCAATTTTGTGTTTACATTTAAATTTAATATTTTTATCTATAATGTTTTCGGAAGAGTAGTCTTATATTTATGCAGCTCCTCGTCCAATATACATGTATCCTTCCTTATACATGTATCACGGAAAGTAATTAATGACCTTTGCATTACCATTCATTGTTATTTGTATTTTTCACTTTGTTTTTCTTAGTTACATTGAAATCCATACTTTTTTTTTCTCGACTAATCTGAGTTTATTTTTTAAGTAAATGCGACCTAAATCTCCAGAAATTCCATCTTCAATACGTCTTTTCAGCATCAATTCCGTTAAAAGTGGACTTTTTCTTCTGATCCATAATATTCTTTCTAGTAAAATTATAGTTTCATAAATAAACAATTGCTTTGTGAATAAGAAATTATTATGTTAACAAGAATGTCCAAAAAGTTTTAATTATGTAACAATGAAATCAGAAATAATTAATTTGTGTTTTTTTAATCCCCAAATTAAAAAATAAAATAGGTAAAACAAAAAAATAATATTATTTAATAATAATAACAAATAAATCAGATTTATTTTAATTACCTTTTAATAAAAAAGAAGAATTAGCGAATCTGAGAAAAGAAGGCTCGTGATTATCTTATGATCTTCCCCTGCACATAATTAGATATTGATAAAAGAAATACGAACCTCTTTTCTACATTTCTAGAAGTAACTAGCCCAAAAAACGCGAAAATAATTCATAGAAACAACCTACAAATTGCATTAGTTTAATATGCATTATATTAAATTATAAATTATATGAGTGAAATATAAATGTATCCTTATCAATTTTAGAGGTAACATATAAATTACATTGTTATAATCCAACTAATATGATATGGAAAAATAAACCAAACACATATCTACTCAATGAACGCTTTAATTTCAAAGTTCTCAGATAAACATTATATGTTTAATTTAATATGTATAATAATACCAAACTGTATTTTGAATTGCTTATTTTTGAATTTTTATGTGTTTTTAGAACTGAAGATGAATTTATAACATTGGAAGCTAGTTTTCAATAAAAACAAAGTTATAGAAGTGGCAAATAATTTATCAATCACTAATAAAAATACCTAACATACTTAAAATAAAAATATGAATAAAAGGCTCAACTCTTCATTATCATTTTCATGTTCTTAATCAAATTCAAATTCCCTGCATCGAATGTGAAGGGTCATCGTTTTTGGAGTTATTTCTCTAATACCCAACAAAGAATTTTGATATCACATTTTGTTAAAGAAAGTTTCTTTTAATTAATTAATTAGTTAATTAATTAAGTTTTTAATTAATTTGGCACGAGCAAAATTATACTTTATAATATGTATTAATGTATTTATATGTGAAAATTTTGCTATTGTTGGTTACACATTAATTATTGATGCTGTTTTGTTGTATTTGTATGCTTAAAAAAAAATAACTAAAGATATGGTCAGAGTGTAATTTTCTAGTTCGAATGCAGACTCTGTTCATCGGTACCCGCGTGTCACTTTCCGAAGCTGCTGTGTTATTCACTGGCTACCAAAGTGAAAGATAGCAGTTGTGTTTGTTTATCAGTCGAGAAATGTTGGACTGGAAAGGGTAAGCTAGACTGAGTCTTGAATAATTCAGGGAGAATAGGCTTCGCTCACGATAGGGTATAAGTCACCAGATTTGCATCCCTCTGTTATTACCAGAGCTTCTCTAATTATTCTGCGATTAATGTTCTGGTCAGAGGGTGCATGCTAGCCAATATCTTCGCTTCCCGTCTATATGAAACACAACAGGACTGCCCGTGTGTTTAACCAACTTCTTGGTCCAATCTCAGATCGGAATAATGATAGTTGTTTCGGAATGAGCAGACTCAGTAATTATCTCGAATCTTGAATAGTAATTATGCTACTTCTTCGTGATTGGTTAACAACGGAATCTTAAAGTATTGGTTAACAACCACATCTTAACATATTGGTTAAGAATGGGATCTTAATGGACTGCTACACAATATCCTACTGCTCTATTCTTAAACACCTAATTCCTTTTTTTTTAATTTTAAGATGTATATACTTCAACTCCGAACGGGCTACCCATTTCCGGTAATTATAAATTTTATGCTAAAGTGTCCAGCACCCCTTAACTGGTGCACTGACTAGTTGATAGGGGATTGACATTCTTCCCAAGGCGATGGAGCTTAACCGGGAAGGAGCTTCTTTTTTTTTTTTCCTTACCTGGCCATTTCTCGCATACGGGGTTTCAACGGCAATGAAGCATTACGCATGGGATTTTAGTATACCACTGCTGCCAATAAAGCTCATCTATTTATTAATCTCTTATTCTACAACTTTTAGGATTACGTTTATTGCTGGCAACATAAGAGAAAATAGGGTTTCTGTGGTACGGCCCGGTTCATGGTCGCACTTAAACATTGGGATGGCACCTTACTACTTCCTTCTTACTTCTCTCACTCCTCCAGCATTGGCTGTTCCTCTTCATGCAGTTTCTCATCCTGCGGTTCCTGCGGTGGTCACCTCTTAGCATCATCTTCTTCGGTCTGGCGGTCTCTTACCATTAGTGAAATGTGTGTGTGTGGACTCACTCTCTCCATCTCCTTATGAATTCCATGGAAGGTAGGTAATTTTCCTCCTCCAGCGTACCCGGGAAATCGACCTCGCCGATGACGTACATACCGGTATTCCTTAATAGCCAGGCCCGATGTTTGCCCATGGCAGCACAGCATGTCAAAGCATGTTCTGCCGTATCTGGGGCTCTACAGGTGGTGCAACGGGATCAATGTTCTTGTCACGCTTAAGCAGCTTCTCCTACAACCCTCGTGACCAGTCAGGATCTATGAGAATCAGTAATCGGGATGAATTTATTTCGCCGTTAGTTTGGAGTAGATAGTAGGGAAGTTGTTACTGAGAGTTAATCTTTTTCACCACCAACCCGATGTCTGTTCCACTCCTCCAGGGAGTTCTCCCACAGCACCATCTTCCACGTATCTGGTTCATCGCATCATATCTCTGGCCAGTACTTCCACCGCCTTCGGTCTTGGTAAGAGCCGAGGAACCCAATCTTGATCTTACGGGGGAGGGGGAGGAATTTTTTTATGTTGGCTCTTCAGGACGGTTCTATTTCTTGACGGATTCCTCCCAAATTTAATTTATTTCATGTAGAGGTGCCAAATAAAATGTTTTAGTAATAAAATAAAATTTATTTAAAAAAAAAGAAAGGAATTCTTAAGCAAAACATTGATAGTCCTTTGACGGGTCATCCAGGGGAATTATTTGCCTCTTCGAAGATGTTGTCTGGACCATTTTTATAGATGAGGGCTGCCAGTGTCTGCATCGGAGTTAATTTGTCTAGGGCCATCCTACATGGGATGCCACAGGGGTCCTATGAATAATTTTTGAACAATAAATTCGTCCCAAGACTTCTTCTTCCGGGAATGCACTTGGCTGTGGTATATCCTTTCCTCCTTAGACTTATACTCATCACGTAGTCCAGTGCTCCAAATTTCATAATTAGCACGACAAAATAGTTATTTTTTGAAGTTCTCATTTCAAGTTGAGATTAGTTGATATTTGTTGGGGGACTGTTATGTATTTGCTGCCTACGCAAAGAAGACTGCTTAACTACTTGTAAAGGAGTATGATTTGTACCACATGCCTCCATCGATAAACAATACTTTGATTCACGGAGGAGAATTCATCAACGCAAGAATCAGCAAATCGTATGTTCAAATTCGTTCGAACCATACTCGCAAGGACACTCCAGTTCACACGAATTATGACCTGCTGAAAAAATGCCATTCTATGTCCTTTTATTTTTATATTATAATCATTTCCCACTGTTTAGATGCTGAAAAATAATGATAGTAAGTTTTAATTTTGTAGCCTGGAAATAAGTTTAAAACAACTATCAATATTCTATTTTATAAGATCAGCCGAATTATAATAACATTTTTTTCACTATTTCTTCTCTAGCTTGTAACTGATTTTATTGCGGACCTATGTTTACTGGAATTTTTTTAAACAGCGTAAACTTTTCAATTGAACAGGTTCACTAAGCAATTTTGTCCCCCTAAATCGGTAATTTTTACCACTGCGTTGGCCTAGAAACTAAATCAAACACTATAATGATTCTTTCTTAGAACTGCAAAGAATATTTTGAGGGATCACATACATGCATACCATCAACTTGTCTTATTAATACTTAGAAAGATATACTTAAGGAAGAAGTTGGTCGGGGAGGTGCTGTCAAAGACTGACACAATAATAAGTAAGACTTATTGATTTCGTTCCAACGTTTCGGTCTAAATTTTAGGCCATCATCAGGGCAGAGAGGCGTACAATCAAGCGCCAACTGAATCGTAATCAATGAATCGAATTACGATTCAGTTGGCGCTTGACTGCACGCCTCTCTACCTAATGATGGCCTAAAACTTAGGCCGAAACATTGGCACAAAATAAATAAGTCTTACTTATTAATGCGTCACTCTTTGACCGCACCCCACGACCAACTTCTTCCTTAAGTATATCTACGGGCAACCAAACTCACTTCAGTTAGAAAGATATATCAGCCTTTTATGTACTCATTATCAGTAAGAATGGAATATCTGGATTTTGTTGTGACAAATTAAAATATCATAAAAATTTAATTAAAACATTGGAAAAAAATATAATTATTTAATTATTTTCGGAACATAAGATGATAAAATATATTACATTAAGAAAAAAAATCTGGATTAATATATTAATTGAAAATGAAAGCATTTATAAAAAAAAAAATAATTAGTAAAAACGGTTGGACCATTTATAGAATTTAAAAAAAATATGTTTTCAGCATTTTGAGTTGGTTTCAGCATTACAACTTTTGACTTTATTTACAGTTATATTCCTATTTGACGTAATTTTTTAATTTAATATCTAAATTTGAATACATTGCAAGTCACTATGCTGCCTAGAAATCGTTATTTTTCCTCCTGTTCATTTAAAACAAAATAGTAATATTAACCGACCATTCCTGTAAACTTCCCAGTTTTCACAGGTTTCTTTTTCTTCCAACATTATTTTCTTTTGAATTCCCTTTCTCTTGCAGAAGATATATGCTTTCTGGTGTTAGGTATATTTAAAAGAGAGGGAGTTTAGAGTATGAGCCAAAGCTGCCTGGTCGGAATTATACTCAACGGTTGCTTTAACAATTCTCCACCGGCGCCGACTCTTTCTTTCAGTTGTGATTTAGTGTTCTGTTCCGCCTTGTGAGGAAACAACTTTTTAGAACCGCCGCAGCAAATTATGTTTTTTATTACCTGTTAAATAAAAAACATCATACTTTCATTTGCGAGTTTCTGGTTCACTTTGAAGGTTAAATTTTTTAAGTATATTTTGCCCAACTCTAAAGTTCCGTTTATAAGATTGCCATAAAGGTTCCTAGAGTTTATAAAGTTTGGAAATCATTTATTAATTGTTTTTATTTGGATAACATTTAGGTCACAAATAAGCCGTTATCACATCAATTCGAATACTATCGCGTTATTGAATTAAATTTATTTATTTGTAACCTCGCATCCAGCCTAGTGTGCTTACAGTATTATACACACACACGCACACGCACGCGCACGCGACCGCACACGCACACACACACACACACACACACACACGAGGATAATATTTTGATTAATTTTTAGGATTGCCGTGGATGTTACTAGGGTTTAATATGTTTGGAAATCATTTAAAGAACTAAACGAATATAACTGACATGCTGACTAGGAAAGAGATGGGAAACAGTGATATGAATACGCAATATTACTGACATGCTGACTAGGACAGAGATGGGAAACAGTGATATGAATATTACTGACATGCTGACTAGGACAGAGATGGGAAACAGTGATATGAATACTACTGACATGCTGACTAGGACAGAGATGGGGAACAGTGATATGAATACGCAATATTACTGACATGCTGACTAGGACAGAGATGGGAAACAGTGATATGAATACCCAATATTACTGACATGCTGACTAGGACAGAGATGGGAAACAGTGATATGAATACGCAATATTACTGACATGCTGACTAGGACAGAGATGGGAAACAGTGATATGAATATTACTGACATGCTGACTAGGACAGAGATGGGAAACAGTGATATGAATATTACTGACATGCTGACTAGGACAGAGATGGGAAACAGTGATATGAATACGCAATATTACTGACATGCTGACTAGGACAGAGATGGGAAACAGTGATATGAATATTACTGACATGCTGACTAGGACAGAGATAGGAAACAGTGATATGAATACGCAATATTACTGACATGCTGACGAGGACAGAGATGGGAAACAGTGATATGAATACGCAATATTACTGACATGCTGACTAGGACAGAGATGGGAAACAGTGATATGAATATTACTGACATGCTGACTAGGACAGAGATGGGAAACAGTGATATGAATACGCAATATTACTGACATGCTGACTAGGACAGAGATGGGAAACAGTGATATGAATATTACTGACATGCTGACTAGGACAGAGATGGGAAACAGTGATATGAATTCGCAATATTACTGACATGCTGACTAGGACAGAGATGGGAAACAGTGATATGAATATTACTGACATACTGACTAGGACAGAGATGGGAAACAGTGATATGAATACGCAATATTACTGACATGCTGACTAGGACAGAGATGGGAAACAGTGATATGAATACGCAATATTACTGACATGCTGACTAGGACAGAGATGGGAAACAGTGATATGAATATTACTGACATGCTGACTAGGACAGAGATGGGAAACAGTGATATGAATACGCAATATTACTGACATGCTGACTAGGACAGAGATGGGAAACAGTGATATGAATATTACTGACATGCTGACTAGGACAGAGATGGGAAACAGTGATATGAATACGCAATATTACTGACATGCTGACTAGGACAGAGATGGGAAACAGTGATATGAATACGCAATATTACTGACATGCTGACTAGGACAGAGATGGGAAACAGTGATATGAATACGCAATATTACTGACATGCTGACTAGGACAGAGATGGGAAACAGTGATATGAATATTACTGACATGCTGACTAGGACAGAGATAGGAAACAGTGATATGAATACGCAATATTACTGACATGCTGACGAGGACAGAGATGGGAAACAGTGATATGAATACGCAATATTACTGACATGCTGACTAGGACAGAGATGGGAAACAGTGATATGAATATTACTGACATGCTGACTAGGACAGAGATGGGAAACAGTGATATGAATTCGCAATATTACTGACATGCTGACTAGGACAGAGATGGGAAACAGTGATATGAATATTACTGACATACTGACTAGGACAGAGATGGGAAACAGTGATATGAATACGCAATATTACTGACATGCTGACTAGGACAGAGATGGGAAACAGTGATATGAATATTACTGACATGCTGACTAGGACAGAGATAGGAAACAGTGATATGAATACGCAATATTACTGACATGCTGACGAGGACAGAGATGAGAAACAGTGATATGAATACGCAATATTACTGACATGCTGACTAGGACAGAGATAGGAAAAAGTGATATGAATATTACTGACATGCTGACTAGGACAGAGATGGGAAACAGTGATATGAATATTACTGACATGCTGACTAGGACAGAGATGGGGAACAGTGATATGAATATTACTGACATACTGACTAGGACAGAGATGGGAAACAGTGATATGAATACGCAATATTACTGACATGCTGACTAGGACAGAGATGGGAAACAGTGATATGAATACGCAATATTACTGACATGCTGACTAGGACAGAGATGGGAAACAGTGATATGAATATTACTGACATGCTGACTAGGACAGAGATGGGAAACAGTGATATGAATACGCAATATTACTGACATGCTGACTAGGACAGAGATGGGAAACAGTGATATGAATACGCAATATTACTGACATGCTGACTAGGACAGAGATGGGAAACAGTGATATGAATACACAATATTACTGACATGCTGACTAGGACAGAGATGGGAAACAGTGATTTGAAAACGCAATATTACTGACATGCTGACTAGGACAGAGATGGGAAACAGTGATATGAATACGCAATATTACTGACATGCTGACTAGGACAGAGATGGGAAACAGTGATATGAATATTACTGACATGCTGACTAGGACAGAGATGGGAAACAGTGATATGAATATTACTGACATGCTGACTAGGACAGAGATGGGGAACAGTGATATGAATATTACTGACATACTGACTAGGACAGAGATGGGAAACAGTGATATGAATACGCAATATTACTGACATGCTGACTAGGACAGAGATGGGAAACAGTGATATGAATACGCAATATTACTGACATGCTGACTGGGACAGAGATGGGAAACAGTGATATGAATACACAATATTACTGACATGCTGACTAGGACAGAGATGGGAAACAGTGATTTGAATACGCAATATTACTGACATGCTGACTAGGACAGAGATGGGAAACAGTGATATGAATACGCAATATTACTGACATGCTGACTAGGACAGAGATGGGAAACAGTGATATGAATATTACTGACATGCTGACTAGGACAGAGATGGGAAACAGTGATATGAATATTACTGACATGCTGACTAGGACAGAGATGGGGAACAGTGATATGAATATTACTGACATACTGACTAGGACAGAGATGGGAAACAGTGATATGAATACGCAATATTACTGACATGCTGACTAGGACAGAGATGGGAAACAGTGATATGAATACGCAATATTACTGACATGCTGACTGGGACAGAGATGGGAAACAGTGATATGAATATTACTGACATGCTGACTAGGACAGAGATGGGAAACAGTGATATGAATACGCAATATTACTGACATGCTGACTAGGACAGAGATGGGAAACAGTGATATGAATACGCAATATTACTGACATGCTAACTAGGACAGAGATGGAAAACAGTGATATGAATATTACTGACATACTGACTAGGACAGAGATGGGAAACAGTGATATGAATACGCAATATTACTGACATGCTGACTAGGACAGAGATGGGAAACAGTGATATGAATACGCAATATTACTGACATGCTGACTAGGACAGAGATGGGAAACAGTGATATGAATACACAATATTACTGACATGCTGACTAGGACAGAGATGGGAAACAGTGATTTGAATACGCAATATTACTGACATGCTGACTAGGACAGAGATGGGAAACAGTGATATGAATACGCAATATTACTGACATGCTGACTAGGACAGAGATGGGAAACAGTGATATGAATATTACTGACATGCTGACTAGGACAGAGATGGGAAACAGTGATATGAATATTACTGACATGCTGACTAGGACAGAGATGGGGAACAGTGATATGAATATTACTGACATACTGACTAGGACAGGGATGGGAAACAGTGATATGAATACGCAATATTACTGACATGCTGACTAGGACAGAGATGGGAAACAGTGATATGAATACGCAATATTACTGACATGCTGACTGGGACAGAGATGGGAAACAGTGATATGAATATTACTGACATGCTGACTAGGACAGAGATGGGAAACAGTGATATGAATATTACTGACATGCTGACTAGGACAGAGATGGGGAACAGTGATATGAATATTACTGACATACTGACTAGGACAGAGATGGGAAACAGTGATATGAATACGCAATATTACTGACATGCTGACTAGGACAGAGATGGGAAACAGTGATATGAATACGCAATATTACTGACATGCTGACTGGGACAGAGATGGGAAACAGTGATATGAATATTACTGACATGCTGACTAGGACAGAGATGGGAAACAGTGATATGAATATTACTGACATGCTGACTAGGACAGAGATGGGGAACAGTGATATGAATATTACTGACATACTGACTAGGACAGAGATGGAAAACAGTGATATGAATATTACTGACATGCTGACTAGGACAGAGAAGGGAAACAGTGATATGAATGCGCAATATTAGTTTTCTTATTTCACTTCACAGAATAAACCATAAAAAATAAATACAGTAATAAAAAGATTGAACCTAAAATATTGATTCTCCCACGTCAATTAATGTACCTTAGAGATGAGATGAAAGACTTTTTCATCCTCGGAATTCATAAGAATCTGGATTGTATGCCAGATTTTGTAGAAATTGACTAGACTAATCTAAGTATCAGGAACTAGTAAATTTGAAGAGTTTCCTAAAGAGATCCAATAAGGTAATTCCATTACCTTAAAAAAATAACTAAAACAATTTTGTCTTTTCAAGTAAAATTAATCACTCCTAGAAATGTGTAATACGAATAAATCACTTAATCGATTAACTATCTCGGAATGAAGACGGAGGATTGACGGAGTAACCAAGACTCAACCCAGAGCTCAAAGAAGACTGTAACACTTTTTCCGTCTATCATGTAACTAAAGCAGAGATGGAATAAAAAAAAAAATGGAAAGTTGAATCATTTTTTTTTTCACAAAAATATTTGATATCGCTCTAAAAAAGCCCATTTTCCTTAATGTATTATTTCTCATTTCTTTTCGACATTGATTCCTTTCAAGCATTGATGTAAGAACAGAACTATTGTTCTGATAACATTGATGATAAAATAATGCGTAACAGTTTTAGCTTGAGACAAGAATGGGATGGTTGGATTTGGACACAAGGAGATGGTGGATCCTCGCTGACGTGTGCAACCCCCAGCCAACCTTTCATCTCCTTTTATCTACTCCTATTATTAACCGTTATCTCGGCACTACTACTTTCCAACCCCTTTATTAAAAAATTCATTCCGCCATTGGCTATATTCCAGACCTCCCACTACAAGTTTTCGGGCAGGCAATACTAGATGGATTTAACCATTCTTGAGTAACCGTCAAGAATTTATCTTTTTACTTCACCTCACGAGACATGAAATACTTGAGAAGATTAAATAAAATCTTGTTAAACAACATATTTATACTGCTACTCAAAGCAGGATAACTAAACTAGCACACAATCAAAAGAAAATAAGTTACATGATAGAGGCAAAGAAGATATCTGTATGATGAAGTTAATTAGCTGCAGTGCAGATCCTTAAACAAATGATTATCGCTGCACCAAATGGTACAAGTCCAAAAAGTAGATGGAAGACAGTAAGAGATTTTGGTTTTGACGTTTGTGGTTTTGTGGTTTTGTTTGGTGGAGAGAGGCATGTAGCCAATGAAATTTTATGGGGATATCAGTAGGTAGTATTTGTTATTATATAAAATATAGTAATTGAATTTATAATGCTAACTGCTTACCCGTCCATCGCACAAGAATATAAAGGGCGCTACTCAATAAATTTGCAACACATTTTCTGTAAAAAACACTAAATAGTATATCAAATAGAATAGAATATAACAGAAAAAAAACTTTATTCTGTGATAAAGTACAAAAAAAAACAAGCCTTGCTTACATATTAAAATCGACAAATAGAAAAAAATCACAAATTATATAAAAACAATAAAAGAAAAAACAATACTTGTGAAACGAGTGCTAATTTAAAAGAACGAGAAAAAGAAAAAAAAAACACATTCGCCTGTTTAACAAAAACTTAATCATTGAAATAGTTATTTACGTCTCATAATGAGAAACAAAAATGGTATAACTTTTGACATCTGGCAAAGGAAAAAAAAATAACATATAGGAAAAAAATAAAATCTGTGTCTAAGAAGCCTAGATCAAAAATAAGCATGAGGAGTATATTCGAATTTCTTAAGAATCGAATTGTAAATGCAATGATAGAAAATATAATAAATATATAAAAAAGAAATCCTTAGGATTTACAAAGAAAAATATCAACTAAATAAAATCTGAAAGGAAATATGAATTCATTCATATAAATCGTGCGTAATAATACTTATGCCTTACAGCACAATGCTGTGTTTAGCCAGCGTCCGACTTTATTGTGAAGAGGTAACGGAACAGGAGGGTTTCGAATGCAGATAAGGAAGAGGTATACCGAATTTTAAGAGGGAGGGAATTCCATAAAGTGGTGGAGAGGGATAATAAAGGAGCGTTGAAATGAGGCAAACCTGTGAAAAGGGGTATAAAGGTCAGAAGGTCGATATCTTGTGGTATGGGCGTGGATAGAGGACTTGAATTGGAGGAGATTATAGACATAGGAAGGGCGATGGTTGTTGATTATTTGGAAAAGGAATGTGCCTAGTAAACATTATCTACGAAAAGATGGGAAAAGCCTAACTCTGCGTAGTGGTGGCAAGTACAGCAACGTCTCGTGGTCCCATTAACTTATCTTACAAAGCTCTACATAATTAACTTAAGTCCATCTCCGAGATCCCCTGAGAGGCCACCGTACTTCATGCTACAGTAGTCCAAGTGGGGGAAGATAAGGGAGGATACTAGGGGTCTATTCGTAGGTTTGGGTAACATATGGCCGAAGCGATGGAATAGTTTCAGGGTAAAAATTGACCGTCAGGAGATGCGGGCAATACGGTGATTTCAGTAGTGGGTTTGGTCAATGATAATGTCTATGTTTTTAACAAAGGTGCAGAAAGTGATGGGATGACCTTTTAGGTGTTGGTTAGGAAAACTGGTATTGGATTGAGGAGGGGTTCGGAACCAATAACAATGCCCTGAGTTTTAGCATCATTTAACCTTAATCCATTAAAGTTTTCCCAAGTGCTGATTTGATCTAGGTCTTCTTGAATCTGGGAAAAATTAAAAACTCAGAAGGATATGGAAGTCGTCGGCATAAAGGGGATTGGACAATGAATGATCGATTTATGAAGATCGTTAATATAGGAGCTAAAAAAAAAGGAGATTTCCTTGAAACTGGGCAACTCCCTAGGACAGAGTATGATAGGAAGATAAAAGTTTGGGAGTTAGGTTATAATTACTGTTAGGTTGATTGTAGCTTTGTGGAAGTCCTCAAGAAAATAATTGCATTTTGGTGCTATAGTTCATCACTAACTATTTTTAATAAACTAACACCATAGGAAAATCCTTAAATTCATCTTCAAAAATAATCAGCTTTTGTGGAGCCTTCTTTAGTTAAAGTTAAATATGGATAAAGTATAGGTACACATATGTGGCATAATGAAATTTGTCAATCCTCTAATTAACGAAGACAAAATAATGAAATATGGAATATTCTGAGGAAGAACATTCAAGTAAGTATTTTATATTAATATGTAATATGAAATAAACATAAAAAAGAACTTTTCATAGCGTCTCCAATCTCCTATGTTCATATGCCAGCTATAGCAAGGAATTTTAGAATTACAAATTTTTTTCTGCCTATCGGAAACTGCAAAGAGATAGGTAAAGGTATCGAAGAAAATTTTCTGAAAGTGACATCTGATGATTATACTAGATAAAGGGGAAGCGTAGAGAGGCGGGGCACACTGGTTCAAAATAGACTTTTTTCGGAAAAAAATCCGATCTGTGAGCCACACAAAAATAGTTTTGATACCATCTTAATCACAATGAAATTTTCATTTAGATTTGCACTTTTAAAAGGTTTTACCAATGATGTAGTATGCGAAATTTTGAGATTTCTATTCTGGAAAGAAAAACTGACATTGTTTGTCACATTCACAAACTACCTAAATAAAACCTATGTTGTGATTTTGCAGACAGATGAAGAGCTAACAGTTTAATTTGGGTTAAATACCAAAAACTTCATAAATGTAAGCTAAACAAGTTTTTTTTTCAACAACTAATTGTGTATACACACACACACACACACACATATATATATATATATATATATATATATATATATATATATATATATATATATATATATATATATATATATATATACATATATGTATATGTATTCACAATTATTTATTTTACAAATTTGGAAATCTTTGTATTATATATAAATTTATCATTTTGGCCTTAAGAAATAATTATTTGTTGAAAAAAAAAAAAACTTGTTTAGCTTTCATGTATATATATATTCACATACATGTAATTTCATGAAATTGATACTGGACTACATACATACTGGACGTACAAAGTACGCTTTTCTTAAACTTCGGGTATAATCAGACGAGCCGTTTTTAATATATAAAATATGCTTATTTTCATGGAAAATAGATATGCGCATGCGCGAGCTCAATTTCGTATATGCTAATTGATACTAGACCATTGGACTGAGTCGGATGAGCAGTTCTTGAATTATGGATGTCAATGAAAACACGTTTTCACAAGCGTAAGAGAAAGTAGCGAATGGTATTGGACAAAATTAAACCAAGATCAAATCTACAATAATCGCCAACTTTCCTTCAACTTTGGGCTTAATCGGATAAGCCGTAGGTTGTAATATTGGCGTGCCAAGGAAAATTGCATGCATATGCAAAAATAGCGGATGGAATTTGATAAGATTGATAAGTGACAATCCAGCCCGGCATTAGGCACCAACCCACCCAATTTCAAAAAATGTCATTTACATCGTATGAACGGTAAGTAGGTGTTATGCTCGTCATATGGATTTTATAGCTTCTCTTACAAATAATAAAACTAATTCAATTTTTAAAATCAAATTGTACACACAGGCGCAGCTGAATTTTCTAAAATATTTTATTAGGAGTCTTGGTTTAAGAAAAAATAGATTTTAGACCTGCAGTCGGCTGCGTTCGGGAGATGTATACCAACGAAAACTTTTTTATAGCTTTTATTCTGTTCCTTATTCTGAAAATTATTATTGGCTTAAAATAAACAAAAAATTATGTTTTTTTTCCACTCATTATATTGTTTGATATAGCTTTCAGATTACAAAGGAAAATCGCAATCTTTTCTTAAAAATCAAACATTATTCTACGGTTGGATTTGGAGGCTCCTTACTAGTGTAAAAAATAAAATTAAATAAATGCAGGCTGGTACTATTTCACCAAGTTTATCAGCCAATTTATTTAGATGCAATTAATTTTTTAAAAGTTTGTAAGTGGTTTTAATGGTGTTACTTAATGGAACTTTTTACAAATTAAATTGTTATGAAATTCGATCCTAACCTTAATTTTGTTATTGTTGTTTTTATTATAATTATTTTTTAACTCTGTGTAATTTGAATTGGACCAGATTGAACTTAATTGTGGCATTATATGCATTTTAACACTTTTTGAAGTATGTATATGGTTATATATTAGAAAAAAAAATTGAATATATTTTACAGTTTTCTATGTTGTAAATTAAACTAAATAAGGGCATTTTACAGAGATGCCTAAGGATGGCTTAACGGCCGAAAATTTGCATCTAAATAAATGAACTTGGTGAAATAGTACCAGCCTGCATTTATTTTTATATGTAGTTAATTCACTTTAAATCAACAAACATGTGTAAAAATTAAAGTATTTCCGATTAAATAGTTAAAATATTTTAGATGACTATTTCTTAATAGTGAAATCAAAATGATTTTACCAGTACCTTGAAAAAAAGGTTTTTTTTTCTGCCTTTCAACCACTGTGCGGCGCAAAGGCCGAAAACGTGATGGAATAAATATATTCCCAATGGAATACCACTTCACATGTCCAACCTTGAAGCGTTGGGAATATCTTTTTTTCATAAATTGTTAACACATTGATCTATATTTTGAAAACAAAAACAATTTTTTCCTTATCCACCCAAACCGTAGGCAAAAATCGAGATCAAAAAGAAATCCTTAGTGGAGTGGAGATACTATCAATGTATTGGAACCATTCATAAAAGCATGCGTGTTTCACTAAAAAAAAAAAAAAAATGGTGGAAATTATTGGTAAACATCATTTTTTTTTTTTTTTAAATTAGTACAAAATTATGAAGATTATTATGTTTTGCTGGTACAAAATAAAATTAGAGTAATTAGAAGACTATTTTGAGAATATGATAAAACTATGAAAATTGTTAAATAAAAAAAAATAAACTAATCATAACTGGTTTGGTCTTCATGATTTTCTTTCCTGCGGTGAACCAAGGAAAATTCCTCAGGGCTTAAAGGTGTTCATTCGTTCTTTCGTATGTGCCAAAGAATTTAGATAGGAATCTGAGTTCAAAATCAAACGATTAAACAAATCCAAGCTCTTATTTATTCTCGAGTACCTTGCACATATAGTGAGAGATTGATTAATTTGTTGCCACTTCTATATCAATCCCTTATTAGATTGATCATTCTATACCATCTTGCGGATGGTATTAGCTTCTTGCGCTCTTTCAGAGAGCTTTGGAATCATTTGTACATGCATGCTAAAACATAAATTATTGTATCATAAATTATTGTATAAATATTATAATTTTATTGAATTTAAAGAAGAAGAGAATAATAACGAACTGAGATATTTTGATATAATATAATTTTATACAACACCTACAAATATAGTTAAGTGCAAAATGGTAATGTAACTACGAAACGGAGAAAAAATGACTAATTGTAATGAGTTACTAAATTATCACTGTTAATCCATAAGACCTACTAATTATTATGGCAAAAATTTAATCAACAGAGAGATACAATTAAGCGATGAACATGAAATAGAGATAAAAAAGGAATATAAAACAAACTAACTAAACATTTTTAACTTAAAAACAGAATAAATAAATTATAACAAACCTATACAAATTAATAATAAATTATAGAAGAATAGTTAAAACACAGACAATAGTATACTTTCTTTATAAAAGGCTTTGAACGAGGACAGTTCTCATATTCCATTTCCCGATTGTTGTCCATGCAGTTCGGCGCTTGCAGATTTTGTGGATTTCGTCCATTACGTTTATAAATAGAAGGGGGCTTAAGCTATCTCCCTGTCTAACTCCTCTCGTAATTGGAAAAGGTTCCGATTCCATACCATTTATTCTTACCACTGCCATGGCACCTTGGTAGGCTGACTGTATGGCTGCCAGCAAGTCTCCAGGTACACCCTTGGCTATTAGTGCATTCCAAATTTCTTTTCTTGGGATCACATCAAACGCTGCCTTCAGATCAAGAAATGCAAGATATAAATTCCTATCTCTGTCCCAAGCTTTTTCAGCAATATTTCTGAGAACAAAGATATGATCCTGCGTCTGTCGGCCCGGACGAAAACCAGCCTGTTCCGCTTCTAGCTGCCCTTCTACAATCCGCCGGAATCTCTTTTCTAGAATAGAAGTGTAAAGTTTACAGACTACGGAAAGCAAACTAATGGGTCTATAATTTTTGCAGTCTGTTGTGTATCCTTTTTTTTTTAAATAGTAATAATAATGTAACTACGAAACGGAGAAAAATGACTAGTTGTAATGAGTTACTAAATTATCACTGTTTATCCATAAGACCTACTAATTATTATGGCAAAAATTTAATCAACAGAGAGATACAATTAAGCGATGAACATGAAATAGAGATAAAAAAGGAATATAAAACAAACTAACTAAACATTTTTAACTTAAAAACAGAATAAATAAATTATAACAAACCTATACAAATTAATAATAAATTATAGAAGAATAGTTAAAACACAGACAATAGTATACTACCTAAAATACTAGTAAATGAAAAAAAAATTACACATTTTTACTTTCATTTACCTATGAAATAAATAGTAAGAGAAAGTCGTATTTTAATAGAGGTATTTAAAAGTGTAAAAAAAACACTCATAAAAAAAGACTTTAAGTATGATTTTCCAACAATTTCGAATTTTGAATAATACCATTATTCTACGACGAGTGTGACGTGACTATAAAAATTAAAACCGAGGTAAAACTTAAAAGCGACAATTGTTATTTTTTTTTAATTTTAACTTTTTGTATAAACAAAACTTTTTAAGAATAGTTGGGGGAAGGTGTCTAAACATCGCCCCCTTAAGCCTAATTCGAAATTTTAAATAAAAAAATAAAGTTGAAAATTCCCCAAAAAATGATCCAAGGAGCTCTGTTCAATATCAACAAATGTTGGTATCGCAATTAGGCAGAACTAAATAATCTTTCATCTGAGTTAATAAAAACAACACTTACCTAAATGTTAGGATTTTAAATGAGAGGTTCTAATTTCGTCCCCAATTAAATTTACAATTTATTTTAATTCAGGGACATTTTAATAAATAAATCAACAAAACGAATTTTATTCATATTAAAATTTAGTAGTTGCTCGTTTTATTAAAAAATGTGACTCTGGTTTGAGTAAGTGTGTGGGTCTCGGATAGTTTTAACATGAAAAATACGAGCATCTGCTCTGCCCGCTCACACCACTTTCCTTACCGTTTTGGGCCAAAGTAAAATACAAAAAATGTATGATATATCTTCACTTATATTAATCCGACTATTTTTTTTTTTTTTTTTTTTTTTTTTTTTTGGCGCATATGGTTGTATACCACATTGGAACATTTTTTAAATTATCTTTGTTTGGAATTTAACTTTTCTAGATCCGAAAAATCAAAATCCTACTGAGTTATTGAAACAAAATAAAAGAGGAAAACATGAGGGGAACCGTCTGCCAAGTAGGTGAGTATAGCTTGCTCGCCATTCCTATTGGCTGCGTAATTACATATATTTCAAGCTCAAAGATTTGTCGTTTGAGAATAAAATTTGCTAAACGAACGTTTTGGAAATAGGAGGATGTCTAGGAAAATACGTTTGCGCATGCATTAGCGAAAACAGTGGATAGAATTTAATAAAATTTAAGTGGGGTCATCTAAGTAGCAGTCCGCTCAATCCCAAAAAAATCATGTGGGATTAACAGTAGTAAGTGTTATGTCCGTCACATATATTTGACTTGAGATAGACAGACTAGGCACCAAATTTTTACCTTGATGACTAAAACCTAAAATGGAAGAGAAAATTTTCGATTTTGAGGACGAAATTAATTTTCATTTCCTGCATGAATCCAAAGCTTCCCTTCCTGCGGTAGTGAGGAAGTAAAAATTCATTTCCTTATATTGTATTAATTGAGCTCATTTCAATACAGCGATGATCCAGTATGCTTGGTACGTCTCTATCGTTGATTGATTAAAGAGAAATGTTCATGAATTTTGTGTCTCATTAACTGATTTGAAAAAAGAAATGTGATTGCAACAGTAATAGTTTTATAAAATGTGGTTTATAAGACATAACTTTAAGCTTTGAAACATTTCTATGATGATTTTCATTCGAATAAATGTATTATTGCGAATGAATCTGATGATGACTTGGAGAGTGAGTGACTAAAATTGATTATGATTTTAAGTGCATAACGCGATTGTAATTTTTTAATTAATTAATTGTGTTTGATGATACAAATAACTTTTATTGGATTTCATTTCAATATCACTGTCAACTTTTTAATATCGAACATTTTATAGCAAAATAAATAACCTAAATAATAAAAAATAAAAATACAAAAAATAATGACCTTTGAAAAAAATGTCATCTATATTAAATTATAATAAAAAAAAATAATGAATCCAATGTTTAATCATTTAAAAAAACATCAGAAATATTTTTAAAAAATAATGAATTAACAAAGAAAGAAAAAAAATATATAAATGGAACGACTTTAACTGCCTACTAAGAGCTCGATCGGGAAGAACTTCAGCAATAGGCCAGGCAGATTCTGCTACTATTAGATAAACGCTCACTTATACTTATGTGAAATATTTAGCATGGGCGTAATTATATTAATTACGAGTGGAGGACCATTTTGCTTTTTTATTAAAAACTAGTTTCGAATGTTATACATTCATCTTCAGTTCTAAAAAAAACACAAAAATTCAAAAATAAGCAATCCAAAATACATTTTGCTATTATTATACATATTAAATTAAATGTAATATAAATATTTAATTTAAAATGTATAATAATACCAAATTCTATTTTGAATTTTTGTGGGTTTTTTTTAGAACTGAAGAAGAATGTATAATATTCGAAACTAATTTTCAATAATACAAAATTATAGAAGCGGCAAATAATTTATCAACCCCTAATTACATTGATCCTTCTATACCATCATACGGATGTCAACTGACCATTTTGCGCAATTAATCTTTAATTATTCGTGGAATTAAATTGAAATGAGATAGATTTATATTGAACAACTAATGACTCATAAAATATTTAAATAAAATTATTAAAAAAAGGTGTAAAGAGACAAGAACATAAATATAGAATATAAAACAAATAAGTAGTACTTAAAATATGAGAATATAGTGAATAGCATTAAGTAAAAAGTTCACAGGAGGGATACAAGGAATCGGAATAGGAATAGGTAACGTGGGTGTAGAACAAAAGGAAATATGAACAGAACAGATCTGAAAGCTTCTGGCATGAAAATAAGTGGTACATGATTGAACTTGAGAGTATGGCAGAAGAGTGAAAACAACCGATGTGAGTAGAACATATAATCAGGGTAAAAATAAAATGCGTATTATATGGCTTGAACAAAGTGTGGTAATTAGATTAGCATTAGCGTATAGAAGTCCAGGCAAACTAACTCTGAAAATGACAAATAAACCAAAAAAGTCATGTAGTTACAATTTTTTCGGGAATGTATTCGGGGGAGGGGTCTCCTTTACACGCAATAAAAATCCCCGGCGATTTTGGTGCCGCAGGCGGTGGGGGAGCGATTTAAAAGGAACTTCCCACGGTTGCTCGCGCATCGAAGATGGCGCATCGTAGAAAAAAAAACATAGAATAAAAAATGAAGACGACAAAATTTCCTACAATATTTGTTATTATACATTATCTGGAAAAACGAACCGTTCAAGAGATATCCTCTCAGGATAATGGGAATTTTTCGAAAAATTGTTTTTTTCGCCATACTGGTTGTTCTTACTACTTCCCACATTTTATTAACACAAAGGTGTGAATTGGAAAATTGTAGAGAATTTAATTCCCTTCGAGATATATATATATATATATATATATATATATATATATATATATATATATACAAATATCAATTTATCTTCAACCGGTCAAAAAATACAGCAATTTGAAGTGTTGTTGTAAATGTCAAAATTTAGCCATAAAATACCTGAAGTTATTTTTGCCAGTAATTCCTTTTTAAATGTCAGGAGGTCTCCTGATCAAGTATAATGTATTATAATGAATTCCCGAGATTACGTTGCCCCGAGGGGAGGGGGTGAAAAAGGAAAGATTTAAGGAGCAATCGAAGAGGAAATAAAAAATAGTAATAAAAAGTAGTGGTGTAAAAAATGCATATTTTTATATATGTTTGTTAATTTAAGGTGAATGCTTTTATATATAAAAATAAATGCAAAAAAGTATTTCTTTAAATTATTCAAAAAATGAATTCTATTACATAAAATGGAAATTGGCACTCGTACAATGCAAACCTTCATCGGTACTACCTTTGCAGAAATGAAGCAGTCAAAGAAAAGCACTGCATTCAAGCAACAGCTAAAGGAGAGCTGATGGAAACATTATAAGATGAGCTGTAGAAAATTCTACTTTCCACCCAACTGTCGTCGTAGTGGGAGAAGACGTCGACCTCGTTGTCCTGCTCCTCGCTCTTGCTTCATCTGAAAATAACATAGTTTTTCTAAAGTCTGGAAGAGGGCGAGATGAATGCACCATCCTTTCATCTAGGAAGCTCCAACAACTTCCATTCAGCCAATCGATTCTTTTCCTTCACAGCTTTACCGGCTGCGACACCACATCTGCCATATTCCAAAAAGTAAAATCACAGCCATCAACTTCTTCCTGAAACATCCCTCCCCCCAAAACCGAGGCCGTGTCCAAGGTTTTCTACGACCGCCTTTCAATACATGAGGCGATCGCACTAGCTGGGGAACAGATGTCCCTGTTACTATACCAGGCCGTAGCTTGTGAAAAGGACTTGGATCGGCACCGGTTCAATAGTTTCGTAAGGTCCACCATCCGTACTAAGGCAAGTCTTGCTTCCATTCTAACCACAAAAAGCGCTGCAGAACAGCACTCGTTCCAAGTGTACCATTAGGCGCAGCAATGGCTTTTTTTTTTTTTTTTTTTTTTTTTTATTCCCCCTTCCTAGCCATTTCTGGCATACGGGGTCGGCGCAGCAATGGCTGGGCAATGAATTGTCACCTAACCGTTGGGGGTGGAAGAGAGGAGATTGTTTTTCCCCCGGTGAAAACCAACGCCCCTCCAGCTCCCGACCAAATTTTAAATAAAATTTTCTGCAGATGCACCGGTGGATGTGGTGTTAGGTGCTGCTGCAGGAAGGCAGGATTATTTTGTTCAACCGTGTGCGGCTGCTGCCAAAGTAACTGTACGAATACAGCAGCGTTGGAGGAGCAGGACGACGAAGAAGATGAGTTGTAAAGAATTTTGCAGTTTCCTGAGCACTAATCGTAATACTCAATACTCATAACTTTTAATGACTTCACATTTAACATTCTATGTAATTGAATTCATTTTTTGAATAATCTAAAAATATACATTACTATTTTTAAATTAAATATTACATTACTAATTTAAAGATATACTTTTTTGCATTTATTTTTATATATATAAAATCATTCACCTTAAATAAACAAACATATATAAATATGCATTTTTTTACACAACTACTTTTTATTACTATTTTTATTTTCTCTTCGATTGCACCTTCAATCTATCCTTTATATCAGTTAAGTTATTCCTGGAGACCAACAATATTTACGTTAATCCTAAAGAGCTTTTATGTAAACAAACCAAAGCTATATATGTAGGATTACTAAAGGAATAAAGTCAGTTATCATTCTGAGTTCGTTGTGTTAATTACTAAACCTTTCCTTTTTTTTCAACTTTTTCGCTCGATAAACTCTAAGTGGTGCCGAAACCCGGGAGAACGAGCGTGCAGGAAACCGGTCAGCGGTAAGCCGATTATTTTTTTTGTAGTGTGAAAAGCGCTTTTTTTTTTTTTTTTTTAAGGTCGTATTGAGACATGGCGACTGATGGAATATTGCAGCCGGCAGTGCTGCAGGTTCCAGCAGAAGCTCCTGCGGTACCCAGAGCAGAAGTTCCCGCGTTGCCTAGGGACACCTTGGCGGAAGCTCACGCAAATACTTTAGCATGGATGAAGGTAAGGGCGGTGACAGCACAGGGCTTACGGAAGGCGATCTCAGACCTTGAAAGGTTCAATGGAGAAATTGGTGAAGTGAACCGTTTCCTTAAAGGAGGAGATCGTATAATGAACAGAATAGAGGTTACAACAGCAGAGAATGTATTAGACCCCAGAGACGCGGATTTGTTGAAGGCAGAGTTAGTGTGTCGCTTGAAGCGGCATGTATTAAACTTTATTCAGGCGGATGAAGAAACTCCCTGGCACATCATCAAGGAGAGATTGAAGAAGGCCTATGGAGGAGGCAGATAGACACCTGAAGAGGACCTCGTTCAGCTGTTTCGAGAAGATAAACACCCGCGGCAGAGCAATGGAAAATACGCGGGTGAGTTGCTGGTGAAGTTTAATAGGATCACCGAAAAAATGCGCGAGACGGCGAGCGCCACAGAAGTGGAATTCAAAATGTTATTAGTATCCACCTTACTAAAAATACAGTTGGCGAGAGAAATAGGAAAGAAGGAAGGGGTACCCCGGAAGAAGAATTTTATCGAATGCGCCCAGGAAATGATGGACGCTAGTGGAAGGGATGAGGAAGCCAGAGCCAGAAGAGATAGGGTGGAATCGGGTCTCGTATCGAAGACCAAGGCCCGCACCGGCAGTCTGGAGGAAGAAGGAGACGGAATTCCATAGGAGGGAGAAGACAGGAAGTGATAGGCAGAGGCCAAGCATGAGAAAACGAGGTGAGCAGAGCAGAAGAGAAGAACGGCGATGCCATGGTTGCGGGAAGCCGGGGCACCTGGTTGCTCAGTGCCCTCGCACGGAGTGCTTTGGGTGCGGCACAGAAGGACACATTGCCAGGCATTGTCCTTATATGTACTCTCGCAGGGAAAAGCAGAGGGTGGAACCCATGGAGGAGAACGCCCAGAGAATTTTGCGAAGACATAGGGCGACCCATGTGTCGACAGAGATTTCAGAGACAGATAAAGAAGGACCGGCGAGCAGTGAAGGCGAAGGAGACAGGAGTAGTCGCAGGAGTGGACGACTACGAGTAAAGTTGGCGGTTCGAAAAGGGACACTCCAGGTACAGGTATGTTCATGTAAATTAACTACTCTGGGTGGCCCTTGTATAGTAGAGAGGGAGGTGATGATGGAACTGGGGGGGGGGTGGTTTAGAACAGGGACCAAATTAAGAGTTCACGTGGTGGAGAATATGTTGCGTGGTTATGACTGGACAATCGGGTATGATATTTTAAATCGATTAGGAACTCGCGTGTGAAATAAGGATGGTAGATGTTCCATTAAGATAGGGGGTAAGACGTACAAGTGTTACGGGAGGGTGAGTGACGCGATGGTGTGTGTAGGCGCGCTGAACCAGGCGGAGGATTGGAGGGTACGGATCCGGCGGGATTTTAACGATATTTTTCACTTGGAGGGAGAGCGGTTAGGCGCGACGGTGGAAACCGTTCACGAAATACCGTTAAAGGAAGAGCGTGTGACATATGTGAAGGAAAGGCGATACCTGCAGGCGTTGAGGCAGCACATAAGGGAAGAGGTAAAAGGCTTAAAGAGTTAGGAATCATTGTGGACAGCACATCACCGTACAATAGTCCACTTTGGGCGGTGAGGAAAAAGAGCGCACCTGGGGAAGAGAAGTATAGGGTTGTGATCGATTATAGGAGGCTGAATGAAAACACGGTAGACGAGAAGTACCCCATTCCGCGATTCGAGGACATCATAGATAGGTTGAGCGGGGCAATGGTGTTCAGCACCCTAGACTTAAAGGCGGGATACCATCAGATCAAGATGCACCCGAGAGATCAATCCGAGACGGCGTACACTTTGAAAGAGGACATTATGAGTTTACTAGGATGCCGTTCGGACTCAAAAACGCCTTTCAGAAATTAATTGATGAGTTCCTCCGAGGAGTGGATGAAGACGTGTGTCAAGTCTATATGGACGATCTTTTGGTATTTAGCAAGACCGAGAAGCAGCATATGAAAGATCTCAAGAGTGTGTTCAATAGGATACGGGAATACGGCCTGAAGCTCTCCGCTGAAAAGTCACTGCTAGGAAAAGGGGAGATTACTTTCTTGGGGCACACCATTACAAAGAAGGGAGTTAAACCTGATAAGAGCAAGGTGGACGCAATTTCCAGGATGGCGCGGCTGCTAGAGGAACCAGTATTTGCCTTCCCGGACTTTGAGAAGCCCTTCATGCTCACGACAGATGCCAGCGAGTACGCACTGGGAGCGGTTTTGTCACAAGATGGGGAAAAAGGAGATCGTCCTTTTGCTTATGCTAGTCGGCGCCTCACGGAAGCCGAGACCAGATATAGTGCACTACAGCGTGAACTTTTAGGAATAGTGTGGGCAATAGACCATTTCCGACCCTACGTATTTGGAAGAAAGTTCACGGTGCATACAGACCACAGACCCCTGCAGTGGTTGGGCAAAATGAAGGAATCATCCGCTCGAATCACTAGGTGGAAGGATTTTTTGGGACAGTACAACCTGGAAATCAAGTACAAACCCGGCAAACAGAATGTGGTAGCCGATTGGCTGTCCCGGCCATAATGGTAAACGCGGTGGACGAGGCGGGAGAGGAATCGTCACGGGACATGAGACAGTTTCTACAGGAATGGACTCCGGAGGAAGAAGGGGAACAGAGTACTGACAGTAGCGAGCAGGAGGATGAGAACCAGGTCGAAGAAACATCAGGGTGAGACATGCCGATCGAGATGACGCAACTTGAGGAGATCATTAATGACAAGCGACGCCAGGTCATTTGGAAAACCAGGACCTCAGGACTTCTCAAAATGGAGTTCTCCAAATATGGCAATTGTGACATCATCACCATCTGTCACAACCCGGGGTCAACGATGAAAATATTTGTCGGGTACTGAAAGATGCGTCCAAGCCGGGAAGAACATCCCACTTATATGTAGGAAATGCCACCATGTAGGAAAAAGTGCAGCGGTTACGGCGGTTAGAAAGATTGGGTGTGGACCGCACCTTCATTCGATGTACCCTGATGGTAGAGACGATCCGAGAGAGCGAACGTCAGAAAGAAATTACCGTAGCATATCACCAGGGCAAAACGAATCGTAGGGGAATCGCCGAAACTTTGCAAGCACTTAAGCGGCGGTACTTCTGGTGGAATATGAAGAAGACTGTCAAGGAGGTCATGGGGGCATGCGACGTTTGTCTATCCACTAAATATGACAGGCATACTCCCAAAGGAGTACAAGAGGAGACGCCCACTGCAGAATCACCTTTGTCGGGCCTGCAAATCGATACATTCTCCTGGAGGGGCTATAAGTGGGTCACGTTAATAGATTGCTTTAGTAAGGTAGCTGCGGCCCATCTCATAAATGAGAAATCGGCGGATGTAGTCCTAGGGGCCCTTCGCGCATGGTTTAAGGTCTACGGGGTACCCGATAGGATCGCCCCTGATGGTGGAATGGAGTTTGGCAACGCCAGGATCAGGGCAGAAACAAAGGAACTGGACATTGTCTGGAGAATTAACACCTCGGGACACCCTAAGAGTAGAGGAGTCATCGAAAGATTACACAGTACTCTTAGCGACCATCTGCGTATTTATCAGTTGGATAAAGGGTTAGAGCCGGATGAGGCGATGGAAAAGGCGATCGCGGGGTATAACGAGTCCGTTCACTCAGTTACCGGATTTTTTCCCTTTGAAATTATTTTCGGGCTGCGACAACGGCGGAGGGACATTAGAGCTACCACCGTTGAGGGCGAATTAAGAGATCAGGTGGTTACGAATCGGATATCGATCGCGAAGTTACGGGAGAAAGTGAAAGATAAGTTAGAACGGGAGAAGCGGAGCCGAGTGGCGAAAGATAATCTCAGATTCAAGGACGCCATGGGGAGGATCAAAATTGGTACCGTCGTGTATAGACAGCGGAGTTCCAACCGGGGGAAAGAATTGATTCGCTACGAAGGGCCATTCCGAGTGGTAGCAATTAGGGAACATAACCTTGTAACCATTGAATACATTAAGGATCTCAGGAAACGTAGGAATGTTCATATTGAACAACTTAAGCTTCCACTCGAGTAGTTTGTCCATTCGTAACGGCCTGGAGTGTCCTGGCCGTCACACAGAAGCATACATTTTGTTTTATTATGAGTGTATATATAATGTTTTTATGTTTTTACTATATAGAGCATCTATTTTCTAGTTTTTTTTTCTCTCTTATCTTTTCTTTTTGTGTATAGTGTGGGTTAGTTCTATTTCTGTTTAAAACATAAATGGTGCAGTGAAAGTGTAAAAGAGAATTTTGTTTGTAAGTTCTTTTTTTTTTTGTAAGTTCATTTTTTGGTTTGTTGTAATTATTGTTCAACATTATGTACGTTGGCTGTTGTTGACCTTCCGGCCTTTGGCATCCCTCTTCTCCAAGTTTCCGAAATTTTTCGAAACTGGTTGGGTCCTGGAGACCAACAATAATTACGCTAATCCTAAAGAGCTTTTATGTAAACAAACCAAAGCTATATATGTAGGATTACTAAAGGAATAAAGTCAGTTATCATTCTGAGTTCGTTGTGTTAATTACTAAACCTTTCCTTTTTTTTCAACTTTTTCGCTCGATAAGTTCTAAGTTATCAACCTCCCCACCAGGGCAAGGTAATCTCGGGAATTCATTAAAATATATTATACTTGATCAGGGGACCTTCTATGACACATTTAAAAAGGAATTAGTGGCAAAAATAACTTGAGGTATTTTATGGCTAAATTTTGACATTTACCACTATACTTCAAATTACTGTATTTTTTGACCGGTTGAAGATAAATTGATATTTGTATATATATTCTTGAAGGGAATTCAATTCTCTACAACTTTTCAATTCACACCTTTGTGTTATTTTGCCTGGACTATGAGAAGAATAGCAAAGGAGATGACGCACCACAGCCTGGCTGGCTCAATTATCAGTGCATCGATAAGGTACGTCAAGTTATCCAAGCTGTTGAAGTATAATTATTTAGAACTGTTAAAAAATTATAATTATTTAAGTCATATTTTACATTAATAAGAATAGCTTAGTACATGGCCTCGATCCCCAGAGGGGTCTAGCCCTTAAGCAAATACGAAACATCCTTTGTCCAACAAATTAGGCAAAAGAAAACGGAGGGTACAAAGGACACCCTGAAGATTATATTCGGTTCCATCTTGGTGCGTCATTTCTAAGCACTATATTATAACTATACTCTATTTTTTATAGGATTCGGTTTTATTGTGCTCTCTAAAAAAATATTAGATTGATAGAAATCTTTCAATATTGAACAAACCACCTCCGGGGACTATTAAGTTTGAATCATTTATTATAATATTATTCTTCATCTGAAAATTATTTTGACTAACATAATAATTTACAAAATATAAGTAAAATAATTTCTAATACTGTAATAAAGTATACACTTTTATTCTAATGCAATCATGTTTTTTGTTTTTCTTACAGGTAGAACATTATATGAATTTTGAAAATGGGCAAGATAGGTGATAGCTGCTTTGTTATCATCTCCCACCCCAGGTATTTTGTCGATTTTTAAAATTATTATCAATTATTAACATGCTATGGCGAACTAGTATGTGACAACTGAGCATTTTGGAGGTATAAATAAGTTCCTCGCAAAATTTTAACAATTTCGGTTACGTCTTAGCCCCACACATTCAGATGTCAATATTAACATTGACACACTACAGATTTTTTTCTATCCGTTCAGATCTCGCTTCAACTTGTTGCGTAAAATGTGCCAACGAGAAGACAGCACACGCTCTTCATTAGGTATTTCGTGCGACCTCATTGGCCCTTGACATATACCCGTGTCGCAAGGTCAGCACGTGTTCAACACCCAACATTCTAAAATAGAATCATTTGACAGTATGGACGTATATCATTTCATCTGTATTCATATAACGTCCATAAGATGTGTCATAGAGGTCCAAGTGGACATGACATTTAGCAGTGAATGCATTAATCTGAACAAATGGCCAACGATCGATTGGTTTTTTTAATGTTTTAGGGGCAAAATATAAAGGTCATAAAATAATACTGATACACCCAATAAAAAAAACATGTTTTTTATTGATAGGATGCATTATTCATTTATTATTAGAAGAGTTGGGACCCTTGAGCTTAGGCTCTTGTTTGCTATTTTGTAGAAATGTGCGTTGTGTTTAATTTGATGAGGATTAACTACATAAACAGCTCAGGATATATTTGATATGTTAACAGCTAACTTATCCGAGAAAGCAATACAGTACGCAGCTGGAAGAAACAAGTTTATATTTGTATCTTGGAGGAAAACAGCAAAATCTTCAATATGTACTGTAACAGATGGACTCAAAAACAAAGAGGAGGAGGCAGATATAAAAATAATTTTGCATTCTATTTTCCCCTGTCGTCGTCGTGCCATACAGTTTCATATTACTCACCGGATACAGATGTCTTCGTACTTCCTTTGTGCTGGTACAAACTCTTTTCTCTGAGCACTATGTTTGTAACTGGAGTTACTAAAAATCGGAAAATGGTCAATCTCAGCAGTCATTGATTCCCTCGGCTCTAAGAAAACTTCGGCATTACTAGGTCTCCATGCATTGTCCGCAAGTGATACCACAGGTACATTGGCAAAGAAAACAAATCCCTCTTTTTGGAAAATCTTCAGTAAAGCAAATGATAACATTCTTGAAGCTGCTGGTAAACTTGAAAACTTTTTTGATAATATTAGACTTTTTATAGAAATGTCCATATTCCAAGTCTATGTCTCTGGCACAATCAAACAATGGAGATCTGAGGTGGTGGTATTTCATACAATTATATTTTACTGTTCTAATAAAGATTGTTACATATAATTGTATTATTAAACTTATCGTGAGTTGAAGGCTGCACAATAATTATTTTTTTATCCTCAAATAAATAACAGTAGGTAACATATCTCACCTGTCATAGAACAAAGGTATCACTCGAAATTAGAAATTGTTAGGAAACCTTAGTTGCAGTTTTTTTTTCTATATTTTTGAATACCTCCTTATTAAAAGGCATTCAACATTTGTAATACTCTATGAACAGGTATAACGAATGTTGAGTCTGTTTTAATGAGAAGGTATTCAACACTTTCTAATACCGAGTTTTACCTATATTCTACGACAGGTGCAAATATGTTCTTAACAGATGGTGACATATTTGATGGGCCATTACAGGGAACAAATCAGTTATAACTTGAGCCATGGATGTAGTTAATCCTCATAACACTAAGCAAAACTCACATTTCTACAAAACAGCAAACAACATCCTAACTTCAACGGTCCAAACTGGTCGCGCCTTCATAGCTCGCACAACATCCATATTTAAGACCACCCTCCTCACAATATTGCAAAATTTAAATTAAATATATGTGCAATAAATCTAGTAAACTATTTACTACATTTATTGCAGATAAAGCATAAAGCGAGCAATAAATAGTGTAGGACTTAAATGTAAAACAATGGATATATATGTTATTCATGAAAACTAGTGTTGAACTCAGAAACGGTAGAAGATATAAAAAAATTGATAAGGACTAAATTGTTATATCGTCTTGTGAACAACAATTTTTTTAATACACATTTTACGCATTAGCACTTTGGAAGGAATTGTTCTTAATGATATAATTAGATGTCACTTATGGTGGCCATCTTGGACTTATGACATCATTAATAGCAGACATTAGATTTTTAAGGTAAACACCCGGTACTACACCATTGTACAGCATATAATAAAGACGTTCCACATTCTTAACAATAATAGATAATATAACTTGGATTCGTTGTTTATTCATCTTCATTTTACATATTATTAAATTGATAATAACTAAAGTTGATAAATCAAGTTTTGTTTTTAGTGTTTATTACTAGTAAAAGGGTCTCTCTCAATTACAGTAATGAGTTATAAAATTACGCCTAGTTTATACGCTCCCTTATATGCTTATATCAAATCTAATGCTGGCAGTAGGTACTCGAGCCTATATTGGACGTAAAATTTTTCCCAGTAACGTTTATAAGAAAACGTTTGCAATAAATGGCATATTCAATTATAAAATCTTTCTTAACATTTTTCTTTCTTTTTCAGCTTTTTTAAATTAAATTCAGCGTCATAATAATTCTGTAAGGCGGTGTGTTTCAAAACCACAGACAAAAAACGAATTTTTTTCAACTGAGACAGAGTACTATGAAATGAGAACTCTAAGAGAAAAACTCATAAAGTAAAAGTGTAGAGCATCAAATTCTGCCACCATTGAGCACAACAAATTTTAAATTCGGTTACGTACATCTCTCAAAATTCACAATCTCCCGATCTCCGGCAATCGGTTTCTTAGCCCAGTAGACATGTAATTTTGGATTGGAAATGTAGAGTGATTTCGATTTGCAGATATATTGTATGTATTGCCTCTCTTGTCAAAAATTGATGTTTTCGACCTACATATTTTCGTACGTTTTCCGACATCTCAAAAATCCACTAAGAAGAAGCACATTTTTCAGTTTTTCCTCAGTAATCTGCTTCCAGTGTATATTAGGTAGAAATATGAACTCGTCTTTCTCTACATTTCCGATTTCTAAAAATGTCAAACTTCCTGCAAGGTTAGAATGAAATATTTTCGAAATTTGGGATTGTTGAAATCTGCAAAAAAGTTAGATATGCCAGTGATTTCGCCTTAATAACAATTTTTGGTGCAAAATGCAAGAAAACCAATCTGGTAGAGGATTAAATTCCGTACAAGATTAAAAAAAAATATTGAGTAATATTGAAATAACAATTTTAGAAAAATTGGACTGGAAACTGAAAATATCATCCGCTGTTCAAATCAGTACCCCCCCCCCCCTCTGAATCCTTCAAGATGACGGAAATCGAACAAGGAGGATGCTGAAAACTTGAACTCTCACAAGAGGGGCAATGCATACAACATGGTATGTCAACTGGGCTAATATGCCATTTTTTGTAGATCCGGAGATAGTCAATTTGGAGATGTTCTTCCGAATTTAGAAATTGCAGTAATTATTAAAGTCAGAATTTGATGTTGCAGGAGTTTTATTTCATGAGTTTTTCACTTAGAGTACTCATTTCCAAGCTGGAGGCTTGTATATTGTACTCGTGTCTCAGTTGGAAAAAGTAGGAAATTTGTTTTGGTTTTTGTTCGTAGTTTTCAACCAAACCCCTAACAGAATTATTATGCTGCGGTACTAATTCGACGCAAAAGTTATTGCTGTTTATTTTGTTGTACGTCATTGGAATAACAGGTGAACAACAACAAAAAAATTAAATTTTAGATTTATCTTGGTTGACAAACGTTCTAGCGGGCCACCCGTGTCAGCATTTTTCTTTTTTACATATTTGTACCTATATACTCGTATATAAGTTTTAAAAATTAAAAGCTTCTGCCCCACCATTTGTATCATACAATCTCTCTACTGACTGGCTTATAATTGAATGAGAAAAATAATTGATGAGGTTTTATCATATTTATTTTATGAAGGATGTTTCTACTAACTCTACTGAAATTTTTTCTTTTTCTTTTTTCTTTCTTTTTTCATAGCACCCCGTTTGTTGATAAGGCTATCTTCTGAATAATGTAAAGATTTGATTAATTTTAATGTATGGTGCAGTTGATGGGCGCTGCTCTGAAAACTATTTGGTAGCCATCCTTTCCCTGGGTTTGAGGATAGCAATTGATGACCCTTTGGTTTGCCAAACCCCTCTTGTCATGATCCAGCCAGCCGAAGCTCGGCCTGCTTCTGTACCTCCAGACTCCAGTAACTGCCAGCAACATCTGTTTTACAAGTTGTTCCTCCTCCTCAAACTTGTAAACTTTATTTCCGATATTACATTCGGTATTTTACTCAAGATTCTCAAATTTTGTTTTATTTTCTTTTTGCCCCTGCTCCCGTTCCACAGTATCCTTAGAAATATTTTCGCAAAGCTCTGGATATTTTTTATTATTTTTAATTTTTGTTTTAGTAATGACAATAAAGCAAATACTGATTTCGAATGTATGGTCAATAATAAAAATTGTTTTTGATTTTGTGACATCTTGCTAAGGCTTTATTACTTTTATTTCCTTCTATACTTTCAGGTAAGTGAAGCTGAAAATAGATTTTTCAAGTCACTTAATATCCCATTTTCTTCTTGAATAAATTTATTTTATTTCCTCCATCGTTATTGAAAATGACCAATTTTGTCGTTTAACTTGTGAGTGTGAATCTTTCAAATAACATAAAATACATATTACTAGTAAGAAGCTCTGAAACTTTTTTTTTTTTTTGTAAATCATTTTTCCAAATCACAGGTATAAAATTGATATTGAAAAAGAAGTTTTTCAATTTCTTTCTTAAATCTCAATTTTTCGAACTCGCAAGCGATTTGTTATTAAATACTTTGCATTTAAATTCAACAGCTTGTAGTAATTCCTTCTCATAAAATTTCATTATTGTAAAATACAAATTGTTATTCGATATCTATATGTATGTTGTTCATCATTTTAGAAATTGTTTAAGACGTGATTTTATACAAAAATGTAATAATAATAATAAAAGGAATGTGGAAACTGACTTTGAAAGAAACTGGAAAAGCGGTTTGGCCACTGGCCTTCATAGCTGCAACTGACATTGAATTATGAGCACCTCTTTTTCTGGTCGTATCAGTTGAAGCCATTCAATCTTTGGCCAGATCAAATAGATGATCTCATGTTTCATAATAATTATCAGGATATATAATGACAAGTCATTAATATTGACGTGAAATTTGATTTGTAAGAAACAAACAAAGTGATAATTGATGTGGAGAGGCGGGAATTTTTCGTTTTCTTACGCAAACGTATTATGCTTGATGGCACCTGATGATAATGTTAATAGCCAGGCTATAATTGGATTACATTTTAAAACTGTAATCCATTTATTATAAGATTTCTCTTTATGTCAAACAAATCAACTAAGTATTTCTAGAATATGCCCCATCTCGGAACTAAAAATTACTGTTGCAATTCTGATTTTTATTTTGGTCTGGTATAAATTTTAGGATATGCATTTGTCTTCTTAAAATAAAATGTCTACAAATGTTTCGATCCACCCTGGATGATCAGAATTGTAGATTGAATCTGATTTTGAAAATGTACTTTCGTATCAGGTTCAATCAATCAGATTTTAATTACAATTTTCCTTCTTTATATTTTAAAAGTCCAAATCAATTCCCTCTTAACCAGTGGCTTTATTATTTATTACTAACTTGAGTAAAAAATCTTTAATTTCTTTTTCTGATCCATTTTCATCTCTATCCCTTCATATTTCATTTTATCATAATTTTCTTGAATGGTTGTCTGTTTTCGTTTATCTAAATCATTGAAATAATCATTCTATTGAAATTAGTTGAAGATTTAAGTTTGAAGTGTGTGATATGAGGTCTTATACATTCCAATCGTCGATAAATAAATATCGATAATCCGATATTATCGGAAACCAAATATCGATATTCCCATATCATCGGAAACCGAATATCAATATTCCCGGAAACCAAATATCAATATTCCAATATTCTGGAAAACCAAATATCGATATTTCGATAATATCGTTATTGATATTCCATCCCTATCATGAACTCTACTTATTGGCCAACATCTCTTAAAAAACACGTCCAGATGTGTTCGATATATTTGTTACTTCCCAGATACCCTCCTTCCAATCTAAAATGAAATTCTAAAATGACCTGTCATGAGAACATAGCCGGGTTTCACTCCTCATGCATTCAAATCTCCTTCCTGAACCCTCTCCACCTTCAGTGAACACAGGACACGTACACTGGGACAATATTCGTAGTTTTCTAGAAATAAACTGAAAAATATAAAACATAAAAAATCCGTTAAAAACAAATCAACGGATTAACTCCGTGTTATTGGGGAATTTACCATCAATAACAACACATCGACACTTAAAATTAAAAATTCTCTTGAAACTTACTTGCCACATCATATTAGCACCTTCTTAGCATAAAAACGGTAAGTAAGAGCAAATTCATCGGAGAAAGCTCATTACACTAAATAAACTAACAAACTAAAACTAGAAACTAGAAAATTCGAAATTTAAAGAATTTTACAGAAAACCATACAACTACGCATACATTTTTATGAATAAATACTAAAAAGCTAATAAAATTCAAAACGTTTAATCACATACTCTTCCCGGAATCTCAGAACTCATCTCGATCCGACCAAGAAAAATCCCAGAAATTGGCTCAAAACTTTCACTCCTCAACATCAAGCTGATAGATATCCTTAACCCAATCTATGTTGAATACGTTGAAGCGCAACTATTCCACTTCCTTCCTCCTAAGTCGTTTCATCCTCAAATAATTAATATCATCCAGAAATTACCTTCCAAAAAGCACCTGACTACGACTTCATCACATCCCATATCCTAAAACTAACCTCCCTCGGAAAGCTTTCATATTCCTCACATATATACACATATTCCCTATTGGTCCCAACCAACATCTAGGAAGAAAATATTTTTTATATCACTACCAATAAGCAATAGTATACATGTTGCCTAGTATTATAGCTGTTTTAAAAAAAACTTTTAATTATATTTTAAAACTTTTTTTAGAGAATCTGGAATAGTTTCGTAAAACACGTCCAGATGTTTAAATAAAACCTGAAAATAGTATCCAAAAATAATTTGTTTGGACTTGAATGATAATTATGTATTCAAATTTTTTTTAGGGGGTTTACGTAAGCCCTCAATTTATCATGAAAGATTAGTGACTCGAACATGGCCAACTGATTGTTACTTATTGTCATTTTCGAAAATTATTTCGCTAAATGATGCTTTCGTCCCACTGTCCCACATATGTTATGTTAAAATTTATGATATAAATAAATATATGTACACATCGCTAGTTTGGAAGATAAATGGCAAAACTAAAAAAATAATTTTTAATAGGTCGGTATGTTTGTGAGTTATTTATGTGTGTGTAAATATATATATATATATATATATATATATATATATATATATATATATATATATATATATATATATATATATGTATACACTTTCAACATGTTTGGTCCAGATTAGTAACCCGTCAAACACTCCGCGCTTTATGTTTCAGTATTAGCACTTTCACTATTGCTGCAAGGTATCAATGAGGTAGCATTCCATCAAGCAAAAAATTCCATCTTCAAAACGCTTGAAATTTTGGCTCTGGTAGTCGAAACGATAAAGGTTTAGTAATAAGATACCAGCATTGAGGTTTAGTGTTCAAGGGTTAAAAGCAGACATACTGCTTTCTAAAGACGACAAAGAAGAGATAAAGCTCTGAATCCGATTCTTTTTCTTTTTCTTACTTTCCTTGTGTGAGCTTTTGAAATATCTTGTGTTAGCTTGAATCGTTGACTTGTTGCCTAGCTTTTTTTCCCCAGCTATCACTATATAAAACATCACCGTCTCTGCAAGAACTTTCATTGGGAAATTCGCGAATGAATTTCCACTCAGCGGCTTTTGAGGTTGATTGTTTTTTGGCATTTTAACAGATCAAATAAAATAAGTTCACTATGACTCATCTCAGTATGGAATGTGATAAATTCTGAATAATTAAAAGAAAATTATTAGAAGAAACGACTTTAGACATTCGCAGAAAATCTAATTTAGATGTCCTGCTCATGAAAGTGGAGCGCTTTCCTACCCAAAAATTATCTTAATTTCCTGTTTACGTCTTAAAATATTTTAAATATAATGAAGCCTTATTTCAGTTATCTTCTCAATTTTTTTAAGTTTCGATGAATGAATTTTCTCAGGTGACTAAATATCGACGAAAATATGCAATATCCTTGGAATATTTAAAAATATATTGCAAATATCTACTAAAAATATACAAATACGTGTAATAAAAATGTTTAGTTTGCTATAAAATTGTGTCAAATGTAAAATTAAATGTCGATAAAAAGTGTAGATGGCTCAGAAAAAAAAATTAAATAAATAGAAATAAGGTACCTAAAGGTGTATTTAAAAAGTATCATAAAAAAACAAAAACAAAAAACTTTATTAGTTATTTCCTCAAAACTTTAAATTTACAACATAAGGCCTTCATCCAATCCTGTCTTTAATTGTGGTATTATAGTGGGATGTCAAATAATTTTTACGTAAAATAGACTATCTCATCCGGAATGTGTTTTCGATTGGGGATTGCATAAGATTAAATAAGTGAATACCAGATGCAACCGTTGCAAAAAAAAAATCTTCATTGAAAGTGGCATTCGATTTCAACAAGTTGGGCTACAACTACTCAAAATGCTCTTCAACTCTTAAATTAGAAAATTACACGAAGCCTTCAAAAGCAATTCCATAATTTAACGATACAATTATGCTTTTGTCTTAACTGTGATTACGATTGTAGATTGCTTTTATTTATCGTAGATCGTACTTACCCATCTTATAATTGATCCATTTAACCATAATTAATAATTAATTACCCCACATTGAACGTGTATCTGAAAATAATTTAGATATTTACTTCAGTATTATCTATGCCAAATGTATTGATTTGTAAAGATATTCAACAATTTTGGTTGTGAACAATTTAAAAAATATATGCATTTGCATGTTAAACCGGTCTTCACTGATAGTCAATCAGATTTTTATTTTAGTCTATTAGCTGGGACCTGATTTCTAAAGCGAACCAAGTTCCCATGTGTGCAGAGCTGACGAACAACGGTTCGTAAGTTTTTCCTTTGTTCGTATAGTGTGCAGAGCTGACGAACAACGGTTCGTAAGTTTTTCCTTTGTTGGTATAGTGTGTAGAGAGCCACGAAGCGAACTTCGGTTTGCCAAACCGTTGTTCGCGAACCGATGTTCCCATGTGTGTAGGCCGCTAAAGTAATAAGGCTCACTACTGCGATAAAATCTCGTGGGGTGTCGTATTGGTTTTTTAATTTTTTTTATTAGAAAATTTTATCTGAAAGAGTTTCAAACAAAAGTTGTTTAGCTTATGTTTCCCCAAGAAAAAGGTCCGACAATAGTTGATGAATAATAAACACAAATAAAAAATAAATCATAAATAACCTACTTTTAAAAATAAAACTATTGCAAATTCAGCCGACTCTCGTTAGTTCAAAGCTCTCTAATTCGAATTCCTCTATAGTTCGGTCTCGAACATTGTTCTCTTGAAAAACTCATGATAAACCGATGAAAGAATTTGTATTTTGATACAATCGGGAATTCGAAATCTTTTCGTTCCAAGGAGGTACCTTGCTACAACATTTTATTGGAGAAAAATCAAAATTTTAAATTTCCCAAAAATTTTGACCGGATGCTCCAAATATATTAAATGTTTTAATTTTCCTAATTACTTTGAATTCGAACTTTTCGCTTACATGTTGTGAATGTTGACACTTGGTAACAATAATTTTTTTTTCTATTCTAACACTGAATTATGTCGATTAAATCGGAATGCCTTAACCTAAAAGGTATTGGTTTTAAATTGTAGTAACTCTTTGAGTAAAAGGTTTTATCATAATTTTGGCAGTTAAAAGTAGCTCCTAAAAATATTTTAACTTCCAATAAGTTTTAAATTATTGGGAAGGGTGTGAAGCCTTCCAACTATGACGAAATTCCTGGTTCCTTGGCGGGTTACAAGATCTTTATAACTCGACATCAGCGGAAGTCCATCTCGATAAATTAAATTTTCCCAGGATTACACAGCTTCGTATCTTTCGATTTCTCAACTAAGAAAAATTATCGAAATGGTTGAAAGAGGTATTAAAAAAAAAAAAAAAAAGTGGCAGTCTTTTGGGATTCCTTTATCTGTTCTTTCAATAATTTTCAAAAAAAAAGGAACAACTTTTTCAAAGCAGTCTACGCTAGACAGACTGAGTCCCCTTGTCTTACATGGCCAGTTGAATATTTGCCTCAAAATATAGCCACTAGAGGCGATATTCTGAATAAATCAGTTTGCCGAAAAATTGGAAAATGAGTTGACAACCGCATGATGGTATAGAAGGATCAATCTAATTAGGGATTGATAAATTATTTGCCACTTCTATAAATTTGTTTTATTGAAAACTGGTTTCGAATGTTATACATTCATCCTCAGTTCTAAAAACACACAAAAAATTCAAAAATAAGCAATTAAAAATATAGTTGGTATTATTATACATATTAAATTATATAAATCAGTATTATAAAACATTTATGAATTATGAATTTAATTAAGACAAGAAATCAAATACATGTTGGTACTCACCAAGGTTTAAATGGATTATATCAAACAGAAAAGTTTGTGCTGGTTCCTTCTCGCATTGTACTAACAATGAACGAGAAACAGGCAGGATGTTTTAGGTAAACGGTTTAAGGGTCAGGGTTTTTCCAGTAATGTCGGTGAGTAATTGTTTTTTCTGTTATAGATGGGAATAAATTTAAGATTGGACTGCTGGAGATATTTATTTGGTCATTTAAGCAAAAATCTGGATTGGATTTGAAGGATTTTATTATTTCAATTGCATTATTTTATTATTTTCAATTTGATGGAAAATTCTTCAAACAGGAAGAAGGCTTACCGATGGGCTCCCCTCTCTCACCCCTTCTGGCAGATTTATTTATGGACAAATTAGAACAAAAAATTCTTGACCCAAATAATTCTCAACTAGCTCAGCATGTCATATACTGGTATCGGTATGTAGATGACATTATATGACTATGGCCTGGTACGACAAGACAAATAAATAATTTTTTAAAGGAAATAAACGAAATTCATCCCTCTATTAAATTCACAGTAGAACTGGAAAAAAACAAAACCATAAACTTTTTAGATTTAGAAATCTCTGTAAAAAACAAATATCATGAATTTGGAATTTACCGGAAACCCACCCACACGGATGTCGTTATAAACAAAGGAGCTAGGAGACCAATAGCACATAAACTCGCAGCCTTTAATAGCATGATTTACCGTCTTTTGAACATAATATTAAATAAAAAGAGCTATAATAAAGAAATTGAAATAATATATTCCATAGCAAAAAATTACGGGTACAATAAAACCACTATCAATCATATTTTAAAAAAACAATTACAAAAAAAGACAATTAATGATATCTATTCAACAACCCCCGAAGATAGGCCCACCCGAAACATTATGTTTTGATTCCATATTACGGCCCTATATCTACCAAAGCCGGAAATGAATTGAAAAAACAAGGATTAAACCCTGCATTTAAAATTGAAAAACCCTATCCTCATATTTCTCTTCTCCTAAAGACAAAATAGACCCTTTCCAAAAAAGCGGAGTATACGAACTAAATTGTAATGATTGTGCAGCCAAATACACGGGAAAAACTGGAAGATCGCTAAATCAAAGATTAAAGGAACATATACGTGCATACAATAATAAGACAGATAATTCCAACTTTGCAATTCATTTAAATGAAAATAATCATAAATTCATCAAAGACTCAGGAGTTAAATTAATACATCAAGTTGAAAACAGTCTCAAATTAAATATATATGAAGAATTTGAAATAATAAAATCCTTCAGATCCAACCCAGATTTTTGCTTAAATAACCGAATAAATATCTCCAACAGTCCAATCTTAAATTTATTCCCATCTATAACAGAAAAAACAATTACTCACCGACATTACTGGGAAAACCCTGCCCCTTAAACCGTTTACTTAAAACATCCTGCCTATTTCTCGTTCATTGTTAGTACAATGCGAGAAGGAACCAGCACAAACTTTTCTCTTTGATATAATCCATTTATACCTTGGTGAGTACCAACATGTATTTGATTTCTTGTCTTAATTAAATTCATAATTCATAAATGTTTTATAATACTGATTTATATAATTTAATATGTATAATACCAACTATATTTTGAATTGCTTATTTTTGAATTTTTTTTTGTGTTTTTTAGAACTGAGGATGAATGTATAACATTCGAAACCAGTTTTCAATAAAACAAATTTATAGAAATGGCAAATAATTTATCAATCCCTAATTAAATTGGAAAATGGATTTGCTGTCAGGTTAATGCTGTCCGTCCTTGTTAGGGTAATTAACTGGTCGATGCTTGCAAGACTTAAAAAATATACTTTATCGATTATAAATATAAATTTATGTATCTTATGCTAGGTAACCTGATGACAAGATCGACTGGCGTAAACCAGCATTGTTTGACAAAAGACAAATCGAATAATTTTAGAGGAGTTTATATTGAGAAAGTATAGGAGATTAATAGCATCCTTCACTTTGGACAATGATATTATCCCATCACTTCCTCAGCCATAACTGCCTAACGCCATGGCCGTCACGAGATATCTCACCATAATGACAAATAGATGATTTGACTGTCCGAACTGAATGAGCATGCATCAAGAGAGTCGGCTTGGAATCCTGTCAATGACAATAGGTGTTTGAGGTGGGGGTATTGGAAAGAGAATGGAGGGATGGAGGAAATAGCTAGAAGCTAAGTGCCCCTTAGCTTAATGGATGTTTGCATAGCCCTTGTCACACCTCTCCCAACTAAAAACCCAAATTAACAACATGAGCGGTTACAGCATCTCTATTCAGTAGCACTTAAGTTTCACAGCCTCCTTTAATTCACTAAATGCTCCAGTTATCCTCCCCCCCCCCCCCTCCCTCTACACAACTCCTTATATCATGATTTCATTAAATGAAAAAGGATAAATATATATATACATATATATATATATATATATATATATATATATATATATATATATATATATATGTATATATATATTTATCCTTTTTCATTTTAAGCTTTCAGTTACAGCATCTCTATTCAGTAGCACTTAAGTTTCACAGCCTCCTTTAATTCACTAAATGCTCCAGTTATCCTCCCCCCCCCCCTCCCTCTACACAACTCCTTATATCATGATTTCATTAAATGAAAAAGGATAAATATATATATACATATATATATATATATATATATATATATATATATATATCCGTATATCTAATAAAATTACTATATGTATGCTTAAATGTGTGCTCTATCTTTTAGTAAGGTGATGTGGGGCACTACATTTTACAAAAGGAAATTGAGATAATTTTGGCGTAGGGTAGCGCTTCACTTTCCTGAGCTGGAAATTTAAATTAGATTTTCTGCAAATGTCTAAAGTCGATTTTCTTTTAATTATTCAGAATTTATCACATTCCATACTGAGATGAGTCATAGTGAACTTATTTGAATTAATCTGTAAATATATACCAAAAATCAATCAACCTCAAAAGCCGCTGTATCGAAATTCATTCGCGAATTTCCCAATGAAAGTTCTTGCAGAGACAGTGACGCTTTATATAGTGATAGCTGGGGAAAAAAAGCAACAAGTCAACGATTCAAGCTAACACAAGATATTTCATCAACCTTACACAAGGAAAGTAAGAAAAAGAATCCGATTCAGAACTTTATTTCTTCTTTGTCTGCTATTAACCTTTGAACACTAAACCTCAATGCTGGTATCTTATTACTAAACCTTTGTCGTTTCGATTACCAGAACCAAAATTTCAAGCGTTGGAATTTTTTCTCAATCAGTTTATGCAAAATTGGCACCGCGTATCTCAGGATTCAATGCTACCTCATAATAATCTTCAAACTCTCGAATCTTTTTCCTCCCAGGTTGACCTTGCAGCAATGGTGAAAGTGCTAATACTGAAACATAAAGCGCGGAGTGTTTGACGGGTTACTTATCTGAACCAAACATGTTAAATGGCTTTACTGAGAAAACCCTGACCCTTAAACCGTTAACCTAAAACATCCTGCCTATCTCTCGTTCATTGCCAGTACAATGCGAGAAGAAACCAGAACAAACTTTTCTATTTGATATAATCCATTTAAACCTTGGTGAGTACCAACATGTATTTGATTTCTTGTCTTGATTCATAAAGGTTTTATTATGATTTATATAATTTAATATGTATAATACCAACTATATTTTGAATTGCTTAATTCGCTTTGAATTGCTTAAAGTGGAAAATAATTTATCAATCCCTAATTAGATTGATCCTTCTATACCATTCATGCGAATGTCAACTGATATATATATATATATATATATATATATATATATATATATATATATATATATATATATATATATATATATATATATTATATATATATCCGTATATCTAATAAAATTACTATATTTATGCTTAAGTGTGTGCTCTTTCTTTCAGTAAGGTGATGTGGGCCACTAGATTTTACAAAATTTATTTTAAACGACTGAAAAATCTTTATTATAGAAGCTAGATTTTTCCCGTGTTCCAAAAAATGTTTCTTACGGAATTGTGTTTAAATATTATATTCACGCCCGTATTTGAATCACGTCCATATTTTTGAGGTTTATATTTCAATTTCATACTAGCTACTACTAGTATGCACTTGCCTCTACTTTAAGGTATCTGGAAGACTAGCTACTACTAGTATGCACTTGCCCCTGCTTTAAGGTATCTGGAAGACTAGCTACTACTAGTATGCACTTGCCCCTGCTTTAAGGTATCTGGAAGACTAGCTACTACTAGTATGCACTTGCCCCTGCTTTAAGGTATCTGGAAGACTAGCTACTACTAGTATGCACTTGCCCCTGCTTTAAGGTATCTGGAAGACTAGCTACTACTAGTATGCACTTGCCCCTGCTTTAAGGTATCTGGAAGACTAGCTACTACTAGTATGCACTTGCCCCTGCTTTAAGGTATCTGGAAGACTAGCTACTACTAGTATGCACTTGCCCCTGCTTTAAGGTATCTGGAAGACTAGCTACTACTAGTATGCACTTGCCTCTGCTTTAAGGTATCTGGAAGACTAGCTACTACTAGTATGCACTTGCCCGTGCTTTAAGGTATCTGGAAGACTAGCTACTACTAGTATGCACTTGCCCCTGCTTTAAGGTATCTGGAAGACTAGCTACTACTAGTATGCACTTGCCCCTGCTTTAAGGTATCTGGAAGACTAGCTACTACTAGTATGCACTTGCCCCTGCTTTAAGGTATCTGGAAGACTAGCTACTATTAGTATGCACTTGCCCCTGCTTTAAGGTATCTGGAAGACTAGCTACTACTAGTATGCACTTGCCCCTGCTTTAAGGTATCTGGAAGACTAGCTACTACTAGTATGCACTTGCCCGTGCTTTAAGGTATCTGGAAGACTAGCTACTACTAGTATGCACTTGCCCGTGCTTTAAGGTATCTGGAAGACTAGCTACTACTAGTATGCACTTGCCCGTGCTTTAAGGTATCTGGAAGACTAGCTACTACTAGTATGCACTTGCTCCTGCTTTAAGGTATCTGGAAGACTAGCTACTACTAGTATGCACTTGCCTCTGCTTTAAGGTATCTGGAAGACTAGCTACTACTAGTATGCACTTGCCCGTGCTTTAAGGTATCTGGAAGACTAGCTACTACTAGTATGCACTTGCCCCTGCTTTAAGGTATCTGGAAGACTAGCTACTACTAGTATGCACTTGCCCCTGCTTTAAGGTATCTGGAAGACTAGCTACTACTAGTATGCACTTGCCCCTGCTTTAAGGTATCTGGAAGACTAGCTACTATTAGTATGCACTTGCCCCTGCTTTAAGGTATCTGGAAGACTAGCTACTACTAGTATGCACTTGCCCCTGCTTTAAGGTATCTGGAAGACTAGCTACTACTAGTATGCACTTGCCCGTGCTTTAAGGTATCTGGAAGACTAGCTACTACTAGTATGCACTTGCCCGTGCTTTAAGGTATCTGGAAGACTAGCTACTACTAGTATGCACTTGCCCGTGCTTTAAGGTATCTGGAAGACTAGCTACTACTAGTATGCACTTGCCCCTGCTTTAAGGTATCTGGAAGACTAGCTACTACTAGTATGCACTTGCCCGTGCTTTAAGGTATCTGGAAGACTAGCTACTACTAGTATGCACTTGCCCGTGCTTTAAGGTATCTGGAAAACTAGCTACTACTAGTATGCACTTGCCCCTGCTTTAAGGTATCTGGAAGACTCATAATTCAAGTATTAGAGGTTTTGGAGAGATTATTATACTGATGTAGTCATCGAAAAAATTTAAAACTTTTCTGAGTTTCATAATTTTACAAACTTCAGTGAGTCATGAAAGTTGGATGTGCACCAGAATTGAATACATGTATTGAAAAAAGAAACTTATTTCAAATGAGCGAATATCCTTTTTTGAAATGATTTTTGGGGTAAGTTTACTTCAGGCGCAAGTTGCCTGCACTTATCCCTTCTGTCATATTTTGCTGGGGCATTGCGGCACTAGCCCTTAAAAACTTGAAAACTCTGAAAAAGAAATGCAAATCAAAATGTTCTGTGATTTTTATTGCTTTTAGCACTTAAAAATTAGAAAACTCTGAAAAAAGAATGTAAATCACAGCATTTTGATGAACAGTTTATGAAGGCTGCATTTACCGCAACAATCAAAAAAACAAAAAGCAGCCATATTGATAAACACCGAGGTAGCCATACAGCAGAAGTTGAAAGATCCAACTTAATCAACAGTTTGGAATTGATATCTTTACAGCTCGTTATAATTGATCTTAGCGAACTCTCGTGGCTGATTTGTAATACATCAGGGTTTAAAGTTGATGCTCCTTAAAGGACAGCTCTTACTAGTTGAGGGTTTGGAATTAACAAGACAATTACGCGCTTTCCCCGAAAACCCCATGCAATTACACCACATTACCTTATCTTTGTTTCATTAACATTATTTGATTTCAAATCATATTTAAAAATCATACATTCGAAATACTTCAATTCAAATATTTTTATCATATACAAATAATGATCTTTAAAATGTCTTATTATATCCCGCTGTTCGGACGAAATTTTCTGATAAAGAAATGCAGATGCAGAAGAATGCAAGTAATTCATAACAAAGTATTGATGTCATTCACAAGAGCATTGTAAAATTTATCTGGAATTACGGACAGAAACTGTAAGGATAAGAATTTACTCACCAATACCTTATATATTTGACCTATACCAAATATTAATTAAAAGCTTTTTGATAATGATGTGATTTAATTACCGTAGATGGATTATTATCTTCTTCAAAGGTTCAAATGGTCGAAAGTGAACTAGAAAACTTTTTATTTGAAATGACAATTCAAATCATAAACGTGGCTAAAAGCATAATCACTTGTTAGAGAATAGGATGAAGTAGTTATATGTAATAGAGATATTTCATACCTGGCTACTTTAGCGATTTACAGTTTATTAGCCAGGAACTATAGCAGAAACATTTATTTTCTATTTTATCATCCGACATCTATAAAATGATTAAGGTAATGTGGGGTAATTGAGCACTAGAACTTAAACCACCTCATTATCAGAAACCTTTTAATTAACATTAGTATAAGTCATATATATATGATTGACTTTAAATGACTGCAAAATCTTAATTTTTGAAGTTATATTTTTCTTTTTTTTTAAATATTCCTGAGACGAATATATTTTAAATAGTACATTCAAGCCCACTTTTCAATTCCGTCCATTTTTAAGAGATTCATTATTTATTTTACATTATCCCTAATATGCTTTAAAGGCTACTTGCGTAGGAGGTATATAGAAGAATCATTATTCTAGCAGTAGCGGTTGTGGGGAAAGTGACAAATAATTCGCTTCCAGATGATTCTTTTACTGATCCACCTAACCTTCAAAAACTGTTAAAAATTGACTAAGATTCTCATTTTACAGCCTTCAATGACAGTAATGAAAGTGAGATGTAGAATATAATTGAATAAATGCATCGACAAATCGTTATTCTTTACCTTAACGAACACTCGTGACTAACTAGTGAAACATCAGTATCTAGGGTTCATGCACTCTAAAGGACAGCTCTCAACAGTTGAGAGTAGATATTTAACGTTTAGGCATTTGTACTGCATCACTTCCTTGCATTGCCGTCGGTCAATAAATAGTGCTTCTGCTAAAGTACTGCTAGCGAGAAGAACAGCAAGGCAGATGATATGTTGCCCAATACATTCAGATAGGGCAACCGAATATACTATCAGCTGTGTAAGACCAATGTCGGAACTCAATAGCTAAGGATAAGTGTTGTTATCTATTGAGGATACTGGGATTGCAGGAAATAATTAATATTCATAATAGTAATTAAATAAGGAATAAATTAAAGAGATGCCACCCGGTTCAGTAATATCAACATTAACCAGTTTCTTTTTCGGACAAAGGAATCTGTAGGAGGTCGGACGTTGTACCTGAGAGCTGCAGTATAAGACCGCCAATAGGCCTTTTAAGATAAGCGAAAGTAAGAACACCATAAACCTAGAGATAGGCCAGGTCGACATGGTGTAATAAAATCTGCCGCCCAAGGTTACAAGTCCTTTGAAAATATTCTTAGAGCGTCAGCCAATAGGAGGTCCCAAAAGGAGAGTGGGGAACAAAATTCATCTGTTCAAGAAGAAGTAGGGGAAACGTTATGAGACCGGGAGAAAGATAGTTCGAGAGAGTTCGAGTAGGGAGTTGAAGTGAGGAGTTCTAGGGAAATGTAGAGTAGTGTAGTTCTTGAGAGAAGCCAGAAGACAGAGGTTCGCAGAGGGTACAGTTGAGCAGCACATCGAGACAGGAGAGAGAGACCTAAACCATAGAGCAACAATGAGATAAATGCAAGTCCTTTGATTCATTGTGTACATCAATTTATATATTATGTGGCATCAAGAAATATTTTAAATTAGCAAGAGTTTTCCCAGTATTCTCAAATACATGTGTTACAGTCCGTAGATTTTTATAATGATAGTAATAGAGATTATAAATTAATAAGCCAATAGTTTAATGAATAACGTAACGTCAATAAAGTAAGATCTGTAACACAATCTACCATTCTATTTACCCTGCATGCCATCATCTAGTTAATTAAGTGAAATGGTGAACACGACACCCTTGGGAAGGACTCCAATGGTATTTATAATATCCCAAGCTAATTGACCATAGCAGGGGGGGTCTGTGGTATCTAGCATTTTATGTTAAAATATAGTTTGTTTGATCGGCTCCCTTCTGGAACCGATGCAAATAGAGATGAAATTAGATCATTAAATTGAGTAAATGTGGTTTCTGGAACCCCCACCTGCCATAGAAGAGCAGTTTGCCAGAAACATAGCAGTGTAAAACTTGCATGTTAATAATAAAAAAAATACATAACTCTTTTGGCTGCTAGGAAATTAAGGCTGTAGTACCTAGGAGACATTAGAAGAATCCCAGCACCCCAAGTTAAATACCTCACAAGAGTAGCATAGGGTTTAACAAGCGCAATTCGAAATAACGATAATTCAGGGCGGCCTACATGTACATGAAAAACACCTTGATAAACGACAATGTAGTGAGGACGATCGTGGGTGAAGAATGGACGAGGATAAGGTGTAATAGGATCTCCACCAACCGGGAATATACTTAGTCAAAGATTTCACCTGACTTATTCCATTTAGATTTGTAACTTTGTACAGGAGCGACAAAAGACAATAGCGAGCATTTAGTTGCTTGTTAAGAGGCTTAAGAAAGATCTAACGCAATTAGGAGGATTGAGGATTCTTTGATTGATTTAAAGTTGGATAAGGATCTTATAAATTTCTTTTATATTATCTTAAATTTTATTCTGGTATACATTTGTGACGTAAATACGTACACTTATTTTTAAGAAATCTATTGGAAATCGTAAAATATTTTTCTTTCATTAATTAATTGTATTCAATTGGTCCCTGAGCTATTACAGCCTTTCCCATTGAGTTAATTCATAAAAACTTATGTCAGGATTGCCTGGAAGGCCTTAGCAGGGCTGCCAGGAAGACCTAAATAATTTACAGAAGCCTAATGGCTAAGGTGGCAGAACTGAGTAAAGTTGGCCGGGAGAAAGATAGTTCGAGAGAGTTCGAGTAGGGAGTTGAAGTGAGGAGTTCTAGGGAAATGTAGAGTAGTGTAGTTCTTGAGAGAAGCCAGAAGACAGAGGTTCGCAGAGGGTACAGTTGAGCAGCACATCGAGACAGGAGAGAGAGACCTAAACCATAGAGCGACAATGAGATAAATGCAAGTCCTTTGATTCATTGTGTACATCAATTTATATATTATGTGGCATCAAGAAATATTTTAAATTAGCAAGAGTTTTCCCAGTATTCTCAAATACATGTGTTACAGTCCGTAGATTTTTATAATGATAGTAATAGAGATTATAAATTAATAAGCCAATAGTTTAATGAATAACGTAACGTCAATAAAGTAAGATCTGTAACACAATCTACCATTCTATTTACCCTGCATGCCATCATCTAGTTAATTAAGTGAAACGGTGAACACGACACCCTTGGGAAGGACTCCAATGGTATTTATAATATCCCAAGCTAATTGACCATAGCAGGGGGGGGGTCTGCGGTATCTAGCATTTTATGTTAAAATATAGTTTGTTTGATCGGCTCCCTTCTGGAACCGATGCAAATAGAGATGAAATTAGATCATTAAATTGTGTAAATGTGGTTTCTGGAACCCCCACCTGCCTTAGAAAAGCAGTTTGTCAGAAACATAGCATTTAAAATGGCATCCCTTGTGAAGGACGTTTCTACCATTTCACTTAAATTTATAATTAATTCTTATTATCAACAGTTAAACTAAAATTTATAATTTTATTATCATGATTACCACTGGTGGCATTAGGGTAATTCTATTAATAGAATCATATAATTGTTCTTAATTTTCTTAGACCTTTTGTACTGAATTTAATTCTTGACCCCTATGATGAACTTTCTCTTGCATGAAAATGTTTTTCAATACTTTCTGAGTCTTGCTGTGAGTAGTTCAGGAATTTGGAACAGACCAATTCCTTATATTTAATAACTCCCTCTCCACATTTGTAGGTCTTAGTAATGAATTGGTTGTTATTTAATTATTTAACAAGTTGTTGTTATTGTCCGATTTCTGGGACATTTGGTTATATGGTTCTTTTAAATATTTTTTAATCGTGTTAGCGCTTAACCCCACCATAAAGGTTTTTAAATAATACGGATAACATACGCACACGCTGTTCGAAGATGGCTTTACGGGTAGAGAAAGAAATACTGACAGAGCCTAGACGGTCAGAAGAAGAATCTGATCCTGAGACTTCCAAAGAACACACCAATCAGGGGTTAGCTGGAAAAACAGTGATCCCAATGCCCAAGATTATACAACCACAGACCGCGATGAAAACGGAGAGAGACCCATATGGATTAACGAAGAAGGAACATGACTTAGTGCTAAAAATACTTCAGGAAATTCAAGAAGGTATGGAAAAGGATACAAAGAAAATTCAGGAAGAGATGGAAAATGATCGAAGAAATAGAGAGGAAAGTACAAAGAAAATTCAGGAGGAGATGGAAAAGGATCGAAGAGATAGAGAGGAAAGTACAAAGAGGCTTGAAGAAAATATCTGTAAGAGATTAGGAGCGAAAATAGATGAAGTGGCCGAAAGGACTATAGAAAATATTGAAAAATTTGGAGAGAGAATTGAGAGAAAGGTACATGAGGTATGCACGGATTTTGTGACAGTGGCTTCGAAGATATGGATAAGCTCAAATCTCAGAACACATCCTCTACTGAAAATTAAAAAGAAAAGATTGAAGAACTGGGATTCCAAGAAATTGAAAACCCTAGAACGAGAATAGAACCTCCGTTGAGTAATAATGAAGAACCGACATTGGCAGTAACTTTTCCTAATGTTTATAGAGAAATTGTAGAAGAAAAAGCTGTGAATAGTTTTACAATTTTCCCATTAGGAGCCAATGAAGAATTTCTCCAATTGGATGATAAGGATCAACAGCCCACAGCCAGGAATGATAAGTGTCATAATCTCATAAGTCCTGTAAGTCTCAAAATTTCAGAAAGAATGCTTCTCCAGATAGAGAATAAATCAGCTAGGTGAAATAGGTTTAATAATGAATTTCGGGGTAAACTCAGGCTTTCATCATCCAAATTTAAGAAATATAGTAATGTTAGAGATGTGCCAACTAAACGTATTGTCTTTGCTATGAAATATGATTTATATGGGGGCTATATGGTCCTGGGACATGTTAGGAAAGACAGGTTACTATGTTATCATTAGATACGGCAGTCTTTATCCTTTTCCAGGGGATAAAAAGGGATTTCCAACTTAGCGTTCCCTCCGTTGACGAGCTAAAGTGTCCTGGCGAAACCTTCGTCAGTTTAACTCAATCTGGATAAATGTGTACAAATTGTAAATTTAATGTAAATAGTAAAATTAGGTGACATGTTTAGATAATTTTAAGAATATTAAACATAACGTTTTTAGATAGAGTGGATCTCAGGATTAATTACGGGTTTAGATTTAGTTAAATAAAGAAATAAAAATTTCTTGGAAAATTATTTGAAACTTAAGAATTGACCTTCATAATACAAGACCTTACCAGAGTTTTAAAGAATTGATTTTTTATTTTTTAATTGGTGAGGGAGGATTTAAAGCATATCCCTAAATAGTAAATAAATAAGATTAAAAGAGTTTCTATTTTTAATGTAAATTTAATTTTGAATATAATCGTTAGAGGCCTGGTTTTTATGATGATATTCCACGTATTTGTTTAAAATCATAACTTGCCAAAAGTAATTAATTAGCACCAAAGAGCATCCCTATAATAACATCTAGAGAAACGTTGGACCAATTGATTTTTGTTTATATCCTGATTGGATTTTTTATAAGTAATTAGGGAATAATTACCCTCAACTGGAGTAGACGTAGGTCCTCTATACATCCTTAAGGTGGGATTGTTACTTAGTAATTGTTTTGTAAAAATGGAAGAACCCTTAATGTGGAGTAGCTATACAGCCTCTCTGTATCCCTGAGGTGGGTTTAATATTTTTCAATTGTAAGGAGATAGAAAAATCTTCTCTATACACCCAGAGTACTGTGGTTGTATTTAAATTGGTCCAAACGTTTAAAAATTAAAATCTTATAAATATAATGGGGCTCAATGAATAGTTAACTCTGTGCATTTAACACCGTGGCAGGCAAAACCAACTCTTTTTATTGGCCATAAGTAAAAAAAAAAAAAAAGAAGATCTTTCAGGAGTGATTAATGAATTTTTTTTGTAGGTTTGAGTAACCTTTTTAATAACCTTCTTTTTTGAACATAGACAATTTTGAGTATTTGATAGGTCATTGAAGTTTGATCTAACTCTTGTATCTGGTAGGTCGTAGTACTTTAATTTAAATTTGGTAGTTTGGATTTCATTCCATTGTTAAGAGGTCACTGAGAAGTAATACAATATTTTGTAGTAATACCCTTAATTAAACCCTGAGTTGAAGTGAGGAGTTCTAGGGAAAATGTAGAGTAGTGTAGTTCTTGAGAGAAGCCAGAAGACAGAGGTTCGCAGAGGGTACAGTTGAGCAGCACATCGAGACCGGAGAGAGAGACCTAGACCATAGAGCAACAATGAGATAAGTGCAAGTCCTTTGATTCATTGTGTACATCAATGTATAATATTATGAGGCATCAAGAAATATTTTAAATAAGAAAGAATTTTCTCAGTATTCTCAAATACATGTGTTACAGTCCGTAGATTTTTATAAT